>JAKWJD010001755.1:72742112-72887848 GCA_027705065.1 Solanum peruvianum
TCAAGCCTTCTTTATTACCAAGGCATCATCATTCTCATTACTTTAGTTCATCAAGCCTTCTTTATTACCAAGGCATCATCATTAAACAAGAAATTAGGGTTTTTCAAGATTGGGATTCAATAACTTCATCATGCTCATATAATCACAATTCATATAATCATATTCATGCAAGCATACAATTTAAGCACATAGCAGGGTTTACAATACTATCAATACATATCATTCGCTATTAAGAGTTCACTACGAATATCGTAAAAGACCATAACCTACCTCCACCGAAGATAAGTGATCAACAAGCAATTTCCCAAGCTTTGTTCTTCTCGATCGATTCTCTCTCTCCCTTCTTGTTCTTTCTAGTTTTCTTATTCAAACTCTTGCTTTTACCCTAATTACCATATAATTAAAAATAAAAGATGGCAATAACAACCCACTAATTAACTAAGGTTACCTCTTTTAAACCCCCAAGTAATTAGACTTATTAAAATAAACCCTCTAACTTTATAATTAAAGAAGGAATAGTCCAAAACGTCCCTTAAAACGTGTAAAGAAATCCGACGCCAACTGGGATTACGCACCCTGTGACGGGCCGTCGTGCCTGCGACGGTCCGTCCTGCAGGTCGTCGCCAAGTTCAGAGACCCAAATTTCCACCAAGGGTCGTGACGGTCCGTCACGCCTGTGACGGTCCGTCCTGCAAGTTCGTCACGAAGTTCAGAGAGTCGATTTTCAGTACCCAATTTCAGAATTTCTAAGTGTTTTGAAACGAGACCCTGCGACGGTCTGTCGTGCCCATGACGGTCCGTCGTGGGGTCCGTCGTCTCAACCAATTTTCCAGAAATAAAATCTGCTGCTCGAAACGACTAAACAGGTCGTTACAATAGATACCAATTTAACCCATCGTTCGTCCTCGAATGATCAAAAGAAGAGAAAAACAAGGGCGAAAAGGAGTACCTGAATCTGTAAACAGATGTGGGTATTTTTTTTGCATGTCTGCCTCCTTCTCCCAAGTGGCCTCTTCCAAGGTCGATTCCTCCATTGAACTTTGATGGATGCAATCTCTCTCGACCTCAGTTTGCGAACCTCTCTATCTAAAATAGCAACCGGTTCCTCCTCATAAGTCAAATTCTCATCAAGCAAGACTGAATCCCAACGGATGATGTAGTTTCCATCCCCATGGTATCTTTTCAACATGGACACATGAAATACCGGATGCACTCCGGACAGCCCTGGAGGCAAGACTAATTCATAAGCCACCTCCCCTACTCGCTTAAGTACCTCAAATGGCCCAATATACCTTGGACTTAGCTTACCCCTTTTCCAAATCGCATCACCCCTTTCATGGGCGAAACCTTCAACAAGACTTGTTCACCCTCCATGAACTCCAAGTCTCTAACCTTTCGGTCCGCATATTCCTTTTGTCTACTTTGAGCCGCTAGAAGCTTTCCTTGAATCACTTCACCTTATCTAACGAATCCCTCAAGAGGTCAGTACCCCAAGGTCTAACCTCAAATGCATCGAACCAACCAATGGGAGATCTACACCTCCTCCCATACAATGCTTCAAATGGAGCCATGTCAATACTGGAGTGATAGCTATTATTATATGAAAACTCTGCCAAAGGTAAGAAGCTATCCAATGACCACCAAATTCTATCACACATGCACGAAGCATATCCTCCAACACTTGAATCGTTCGCTCAGACTGACCATCAGTCTGAGGGTGATGAAGAAACAGTACTAAGGTCCAACCTAGTACCTAATTCAGCATGCAATGTCCTCCAAAACTTAGAAGTAAACTGCATACCTCTATCTGATATGATGGAGAGTGGAACTCCATGCAACCGAACGATTTCTGAGATGTAGATTTTGGCTAACTTCTCTGCATTGTAGGTCATCTTGACAGGAATGAAGTGAGCAGACTTAGTTAACCTATCAACAATCACCCAAATGGAATCAAACTTACCCAACGTCTTTGGAAGACCAACCACGAAGTCCATTGCAATTCTCTCCCACTTTCATTCAGGAATGGGCATTCTCTGAAGTGTTCCTCCGGGCCTCTGGTGTTCATACTTTACTTGTTGACAATTTGGGCATTTGGCAACAAAATCAACAATGTCGCGCTTCATTCTACTCCACCAAAAGTGTTGTTTTAGGTCACGGTACATCTTGGTTGCACCAGGATGTATAGAATATCCGGAGCTATGAGCCTCTGTAAGAATAGTGTGGATCAAGTCATCAACACGAGGCACACATACTCTTCCCTTAATCCTCAAAACGCCTTCGTCATCAATTATTGCTTCCTTAGCCTCTCCTTGCAACACTTATCTCGAATTCGACCTAGTTTCTCATCATCAAACTGTTTTCCCTGATCTTGTCAAGAAAAGAAGATCTTGCCTCTACACAAGCTAACAATCCTCCCTTCTCATTTATTTCTAACCTCATAAGGTCATTAGCCAGAATCTGCACCTCTCTAGCCAATGGGCGTCTAGAAACTTGCAAATGAGCTAGACTTCCCATGCTTCCGGCCTTTCTACTAAAAGCATCCGCCACAACATTCGCTTTTCCCGGATGATACAGAATAGTGATATCGTAGTCCTTCAGTAATTCCATCCATCTCCTCTGTCTCAAATTCAAATCCTTCTGAGTGAAGACATACTGTAGGCTACGATGGTCCGTATAGACTTCACACTTAACCCCATACAAGTAGTGTCTCCATTGCTTTAGTGCAAATACTACCGCGGCCAACTCCAGATCATGGGTCGGATAGTTACGTTCATGCACCTTTAATTGCCTCGAAGCATAAGCAATCACATTCTTCTCTTGCATTAGCACTGCACCCAAACCTGAATAGGATGCATCACAATAAACGATGAAGTTCTTACCCTCTACTGGCAAGGTAAGAATTGGTGCAGTGGTCAACAAGGTCTTGAGTTTCTGAAAGCTTTCCTCACACTCATCCGACCATACAAATGGACATTCTGCTTAGTCAAGTTCGTTAGTTGGGAAGCAATAGAAGAGAATCCCTTGACAAATCGGCGGTAGTAGCTAGCTAAACCAACAAAACTCCTTATTTCTGACACGTTTGTAGGTCTCACCCAATTCTTCACTGTCTCAATCTTAGATGGATCCACCATCACTCCATCCTTAGAAACCACGTGTCCCAAGAAGGACACTGAATCTAGCCAAAACTCACACTTGGAAAATTTTGCATAAAGCTTCTTTCCTCAATAACTCTAACACCAGTCTCAAATGCTCCTCATGTTCCTTCTTACTCTTGGAGTATATCAATATATCATCAATAAATACGATCACAAAGAGATCTAGATATGGCTTAAAAATCCCATTCATCAAGCTCATGAAAGCAGCAGGGGCATTAGTAAGACCAAACGACATACACAAATTCGTAGTGCCCATACCTAGTTCGAAAAGCAGTCTTTGGCACATCCGTTGCCCGTATTTTCAATTGATGATAACCGGATCTCAAGTCAATTTTAGAGAAGACACAAGCACCTTGTAACTGATCGAACAAGTCATCAATGCGAGGAATGGGATACTTGTTCTTGATAGTTACCTTGTTCAACTGCCGGTAGTCTATGCACATCCGAAAGCTCCCATCCTTATTCTTCACAAATAATACCGGAGCACCCCAAGGAGATGCACTTGGTCTAATGAAGCCTTTGCTCAACAACTCTTGAAGTTGTGCCTTTAACTCTCTTAACTCCGCGGGAGCCATTCTATAAGGGGGTATAGAAATGGGGCGAGTACCCGGTTCAAGATCAATACAGAAGTCACTATCCCTGTCCGGTGGCATACCAGGAAGATCTGCAGGGAACACATCCAAAAACTCACGGACTACCGAAACCGACTCAATCGAAGGTACTTGGGTAGTGTCATCCTTGAGGTGTGCCAAGAAAGCTAAGCAACCCTTACTAACCATCTTCTTAGCACGAATAAAAGAGACAATACGAACCGGATTGGAAGTGTAGTCGCCCTCCCACACTAACGGGTCTGTCCCAGGCTTGGCTAACGTCACAGTTTTAGCATTACAATCCAAGATCGCAAAATTCGGAGAAAGCCAAGTCATATCCAGAATTACATCAAAGTCAACCATTTCTAAGATGACCAAATCTACATAAGTGTTGCTCCCCACAAAATTCACCAAACAAGACCTATATACTTTTCAACTATCACAGACTCACCCACCGGAGTAGAAACACGAATAGGCATGTCAAGTAATTCACAATGTAAATTTAGACCATTAGCAAATGAGGAAGATACATAAGAAAATGTGGATCCGGGATCAAACAATACAGAAGCCATGCAATCACAAACCAAAAGATTACCTGTGATGACAGCATCCGAGCCTCCGCTTCAGACCGCCCAGGGAAAGCGTAACAATGGGCCCTATCGTTGTCTGTCCGTTGCCCCTACCATGCTGTGTTGTAGTGGCTCCATTTTGCCCATCACCTCTGCCGTTTTGGTGACCGCATTACCTCGACCACCACGTCCTCCAGAATAACGGCCTCTACCATGACCACCTCTACCTCTAGCTATCGGGGGTCTATAACTCTGTTTTGGACAATTCTCCTAATATGCCCAGTCTCCCCACATCCATAACACTCCTAGAGTCAAGCATAGGTCTCTCAGAGAAGTGTTGACCGGTCTGAGGTGGACCCCCAACTACAGTCTGTAGTGAAGACTGAACGGGTCGGACTGAGTAACCTCCGGAACCCTGTCCTCTAGTGTAAGAACCATTAAACTCACCTCCCTTTCGAAACCTTTTTGATGTCGATGTCGTGGTGAAGTCATCTGGATTCACTCCTTCCACCTCTATCACGAAGTCTACCACTTCTTGGAAGGATTTTGCCGTAGCCACTACCTGTAAGGCCGAAATCCGCAATTCTGACCTCAACCCCTTCACAAACCGGCGAATCCGCTCTTGTGGACTGAAACAAAGTTGGGTGGCATACCTGGATAATGCCCGAAACTTAGCCTCGTATGCATTAACCGACATCCTACCTTGCTCTAGGCTCAAGAACTCATCTCTTTTCCTATCCCTCAAAGTCCTTGGGATATACTTCTCCATAAACAAACTAGAGAAGGATGCCCAAGTCATAGGTGTGGCCTCTGTCGGTTGACACTCAACATGTGATCGCCACCACATTTTGGCGTTCCCTTGAAACTGATAACTCACGAACTCAACACCGAACCGTTCTACTATACCCATCTTGTGTAGTAGCTCATGACAGTCAACCAGAAAATCGTAAGCATCCTCAGATTCAGCACCCTTGAAGACTGGAGGTTTCAATTTCAAGAACTTACTGAAAAGTTCATGCTGATCATTTGTCATTATAGGCCCAGTAGTCAGACGTGGAAACGTGCCTATGTCCAATGAGGTATCCATACGAGGAGCCATAGTAGCCGCATGTCGTATCTCTGAAACCGGAGGTGTTGGTGCAGAAACCACTGAGGGGTGTCTGGCCTGATCAGATAACCCGCTAAGATAAGCAAGAACCTGATTGATCATCTCTGGGGTAGGTTGGGGTGGCAATTCCTCGTTCTGCATTTGTTCATTTTCCCCTTCCTCACCCTCTCTTATCACTTCCTCAGTCGGTGGAGAAGTCACCGCCCTAGTACCAGATGGGCTAGGTGCTTGTCCTCTTCCTCTAGAGGACGTCCTCCCACGACCTCTACCACGGCCTCTTGCCACTGTTCCTCTCCGAGCTACAGCCCCAGTGGCTGGCTCGGACGCATCCTGTCTTGCCGGTGTTGGTGCTGGCGCGGTCGTTGCTCTAGTTCTAACCATCTGCGAAAATAGAGTGAAGATGGTCAGATACCAATTCGTATCGCCTAGATACCAATTGGACTCAAGTAGTAGCACGAAAGAAAGAAGGAAAGAGTGGAATTTTCCTAAAGTCTTATAGCCTCTCAAGGAAAAGTAAAGGCGTCCCCCTACCGTTCCTTAAGACTCTACCAGACCTGTTCTTGTGTGATGAGACCAACGAACCTAATGCTCTGATACCAAGTTTGTCACGACCCAAAACCGAGCCGCGACTGGCACCCACATTTACCCTCTTATGTGAGCGAACCAACCAATCTAACCCTTAACATTTCAATGTATATCAACAGAAAATAATGCGGAAGACTTAAACTCATTAATAAAAACAATTCAAACTATTATTATTATCCCCAAAATCTGGAAGTCATCACCACAAGAACATCTATCCTCAAATTACTAAACTAAGAGTATCTAAGAAAACAAAAACAAGTACAAAGCTAGTCCATGCCGGAAGTTCAAGGCATCAAGACTTGAAGAAGAAGATCCAGTCCAAGCTAGAAGCATTAGCTCACCCTGAAGATCCGGTGTGTCGAAGACTGGCTAGAATTACTGTTGAGTTGAAGACGACGGCACGTTTGCTGCACTCCACAAATAACAAAGAAGAAAACATAAAAGTAGGGGGTTAGTACAACCACAAGTACTGAGTAGATATCATCGGCCAACTCAAAATAGAAGACAATATATATCAAGTAGTATTATGAAATCAACTATGATGCTCAACATGTAGCAACAACAAGTACTATATCATTAACAATTTCCGTCAAGTTCACACATGAGGACTCAAGCCTCAATATCATACGCATTTGGGAATTAGGTTTATTAACTTGAGTATATTTATCATCTTTCAAGATTCATTATCTTTCTTCCTCTTGTGTCGGTACGTGACACTCCGATCCCCTACTACTATGTGTCGGTACGTGACACTCCGATCCCCTAATTCTACGTGTCGATTTGTGACACCCGATCCCCTAGTACTATGTGTCGGTACGTGACACTCCGATCCCCTAAATCTACGTGTCGGTTCGTGACACCCGATCCCCTAAATCTACGTGTCGGTTCGTGACACCCGATCCCCTAAGTCTACGTGTCGGTTCGTGACACCCGATCCCTTAATTCTATGTGTCGGAACGTGACACTCCAATCCCCTAATCTCATTCTATCAATTCATCAAGCCTTTTCTTATACCAAGGCATCATCATTCTCATTACTTTAGTTCATCAAGCCTTCTTTATTACCAAGGCATCATCATTAAACAAGAGATTAGGGTTTTTCAAGATTTGGGATTCAATGACTTCATCATGCTCATATAATCACAATTTCATATAATCATATTCATGCAAGCATACAATTTAAGCACATAGCAGGGTTTACAATACTATCAATACATATCATTCGCTATTAAGAGTTCACTACGAATATCGTAAAAGACCATAACCTACCTCCACCGAAGATTAGTGATCAACAAGCAATTTCCCAAGCTTTGTTCTTCTCGATCGATTCTCTCTCTCCCTTCTTGTTCTTTCTAGTTTTCTTATTCAAACCCTCTTGCTTTTACCCTAATTAGCATATAATTAAAAATAAAAGATGGCAATAACAACCCACTAATTAACTTAAGGTTACCTCTTTTAACCCCTTAGTAATTAGACTTATTTAATATTAACCCTCTAACTTTATAATTAAAGAAGGAATAGTCCAAAACGTCCCTTAAAACGTGTAAAGAAATCCGACGCCAACTGGGATTACGCACCCTGTGACGGGCCGTCGTGCCTGCGACGGTCCGTCCTGCAGGTCGTCGCCAAGTTCAGAGACCCAAATTTCCACCAAGGGTCTGTGACGGTCCGTCACGCCTGTGACGGTCCGTCCTGCAAGTTCGTCACGAAGTTCAGAGAGTCGATTTTCAGTACCCAATTTCAGAATTTCTAAGTGTTTTGAAACGAGACCCTGCGACGGTCCGTCGTGCCCATGACGGTCCGTCGTGGGGTCCGTCGTCTCAGCCAATTTTTCAGAAATAAAATCTGCTGCTCGAAACGACTAAACAGGTCGTTACAATTTTGTAGCTAAAAAAGCAAAGATTTTTTTTACGTATGATATAGTGATGGATTAGCGATGGAATATCTTTTACATCAATAAATATCAGCGAAAGTGTGTGGCGCCCAAAATTTCCTACAAATTTAGCAATAAATTAATCGTGAGAAATTTAATTAATATTTTGCGACGAAATTAGTAACGAAAAATCCGATGCTAAATTTTTCAATATACTTTTATAAAATTATATTATATATTCCGTCGCTAGAATTTAATCTTAATAAATTTCTTTATTTGGTAGCAACGAATGATACTCGTTGCTAAGCCCGTTGCAAAATTTATTTATGTCATATATTCTAGGGTAAAATTTCATTTCAACATTTACGCTCTCATCTGATGAAAGTGAGCTGTCAACTTCTCCAATGGAACTCTCAGCTGAAGAAAATGAGTTTTCAACCTCTCCATCTCCGATCAATGTAGTGAGCACATTCTTCTTGATTTCTCCAAATTCAATCGATGAATTATTTTTTTTAACCTTTTTTCTCTCTCTTCAGCTCTATCTGCCTTCAAATTTTAAATCAAATATTCCATTAATAAGTAAGTACTTTTTAGTTCAATTAATTAATTGTTTAGTTGAGTATTGTATTTTATTTTGGGGACAATAGTTGTTGTGCAAAATCAAATCTGATTTAAAATTAATATTACACATGTAATAAAAAGATGTTCATTGGAATCATGTGTAGAACTATCACAACAATAACAGATGCTACAAATGACACAACATTTTCGTCCAAAAATATATATAGACCGACCATACTTGTGATGGTACCCAAGGATCCAATATGATCCTTTTAAAAGTTTGGTCCAATTTTTTAGGTGTCGTAGGAGAGAGAGAGAGAGAGTACATAATCAAGAATATTTTGTAAATGCACCAAATGAGAAGATACCAAGAAGATGGAAAAAAGGGAATAACCAGAAAGGAAAACGATATTATTCAATTCTTTTTAGACATATTATCATACACTTTCAAAAATATTATTATTCATTTCTTTCGGTTTGAGAAATTGAACTTCAAACGATACCCAACAATTAAAATTAAAATGCTAAGTGAATTTAAGAAGTTGTATGAAGATTGAAAATGAATATTTTTTACTATCTAGAAATCGAATCAATTTAGGTTGTTATTTATACCATCATGTGATGCAATGTTCATCAATTAAAAGACACTTTTATATAAATATATATAAAAAAAAGAGAATATACAAACAAAATAATTAAAAAAAAAGCTCAAATTAGAGTGCTAACCAGTAAATAGATGAAGAAATAACTATACACTCACATGCAGTAACTTTGAATAAGCCTTTTACCTTTCTGAATCTGTTGATATAATCAAATTCATAAAACATCAAGTATCAAGAATTCATAAAAATGACATGTAAATAACTATTCTAAATTATTTCATATAAAAAAATATCTTTACATGTTTCAATCGTCTTTAAAATAGAGGACTGACTATAAAATTTAGAAGAAAAATTGAGAGAAAATAAAAATCTAACTGAAAGGATTACTGAGAGTATTGAACATGATGGATTAGTTGTATTTTCGATGTCGAATGTGTCAAATTGGGATTGAAAAGTTATAATGGAGGTGCATATCAGTTGTCCCCTCACATTGCTAATAAAAGACAAACACAAATGTCATTAAAAAAATGCATACACGTGTTGCATGAAACATATCAGTACAATTATTATTTCCTTTGGTACAATAATACAGTGAACTATTCTTCGTCCTTTTAGAAGTGTCAGTTATAAATAAGGAAAACTAGGTTATCATTTACTACTTTATGATAATCTTTTATTATTATTATTAATTTATTTTGTGTTATATTACTATGTTCATATATAATGTCATTTTATTTTGTTTATCTTATTGGTTAGATTGTATTTTGTGTACTAATACTGACATAATTAAAAAAAATTATATTAATGAAATTTTTTTATTCATTCCATTCATACTTTAACTCCTTAATTATGTCATGATCCGGATTCTGGAATTTCGATCGCAATCGGCGTTGTTGACCTCTTAGAGGTCGCAGACAAGCCTCATTTTGCATTCATCATATTCATCTAGTTAAATTTGCGGAAAATTTTAAATTTTTTATATATATGAAGTATACATAGACTTCATATAATTATTAACCAGATACATCATTTACTAAGCTCAACATAAGAGAACAACCATCTAACATAAAGAATCAATTCGAAACTGAAGATGAATATATCATAAATAGTTTGTCAAACACAGCCTTATTACAAAACTTCGAAATGAAGGTGCGAAATAAACGCTAGGGACAACTTGCACTAGCTATGTCTAAAACTAAGGCTAGACTAAATTTGTAGCATCCTCAAAATCCTCAGGACCTACCAAATGGTTTGGAGAAACGCTGAAGTCCAAACCGCTGTAAGTGTGGTCAACCTGTCCTCTAACCTGCACCTATAAAAATAGTAAATGTTAGGGGGTTAGTACACCACTTGTACTAAGTATGGGTGTATGCACACATACATATAAAGCTATGCATGATCAATGAAAACTCTTACTAAGCAACATGTCGTTTCTAGAAAGTCTAGTCATTAGACTTTCCTAATTCGTTAGTTGTGAATTGTGGTATGAATATGATGTATTTTAATACATATAAAGGACACAACTCATTTTCTATATGATTACAAAACATTAGTATCATCAACATAATTTTAGAACAACTCGGGCAAAATTTGAAATTTTTGATCCTCTTAGGCCGAGAGCTACTCTTTGTACACTTAGTTTATGGATTTTAGTGTAACGTTTTAAGAACATATTGGATAGAATTATAGTAACATTTGATGGCTTTAACATCTTCATAACATCACAACAACAACAAGTCAACATTCATCCAAAGACACATATTCACTTAACACATCACATACATAACTTAGCAGATTATCGATCCTTAATTATCATGATAAGATTAAATTTACGCAATTACAAGTTCATAAGTTCATTCGATACTCATCATTCAAGAACAATACATGTTAAGAACAACCAGCACCACATACCAACAACATGATCTCTAACCTATTCAACATTGAAATCGAAAAGGATACTAGGGAAGGGAAGTTCGACGAGAACGACGAGAACAACCCTAGTTTTCAAGATCTTGTGAATCGTTCGAAGGAAAATACTCTAGGAGAAAGAATTCCAGGAGACAAACTCATACCTTAAATAGAAATTAATCTACGAAGACCATCTTGAACGAAAACTTTGAGAAACCTTGAAATCGCCTAGGAGAATCAATGGAATTTTCTGTTTTTCTTTCCCTTGATTGCTTACTATTTTGCGTCCATCTTTTTTCCATGAGTTTGAACGTGATTTTTTGGTTTAAGGTTTAATAAGTTAATTTAATAAGCTAATTTACCAATTATCAAAACACCCAACCTAAGTTGACTAAACATAGGAGAACATAACACTTAGTCAAATCTGAAAATTGGTGTTGACTATGGTTTTGGTCAACATTTTACTTTATATTAATCAATAAAATCCTTAATTTAATTAATTTAGGTAACTGGGGTAAGTACTAAGTACTCCTAAGTCATTGGAACTATAATCAACCATTTAAGACCATCCTAGGATGTTTCTTGAATTGTACTAGGTTAGCAAAAGAATTTTGGTTTGACCCCTTTAATTTAATTAATTAAATGTCTAATATAATTAATTAAGTAACCTAGGGTAATTACTAAGGTACCCTTAAGTCTTTATAACCATAACTAATCCTTTGGACCATCCTAGGTTAGGCACTAGGTTGTCTTTTTCTTGTCTTAATCGAAATCTGGAAATTATTTTGTGATTTCAGTTTTTTCCCCTTTAAATTAATTAATTAAGTTGCTAAATTAATTAATTAAGTAGACTAGGGGTATTACTAAAGTACCTTTTAGTTGATAGGACCATAAATAACATATTGGACCATCCTAGGTTAGGTACTAGGTTGTCTCTTTAACTAGTACTAGGTTAGTGTCAACCCGATTTTGATCCTAGGTTGTCGGGTGCACTAATGTGTCCAATTCGGTTAGTCCTAGGTTATTTAGTTATTTAGGGCAGTAGGTTAGAGTCTAGAACTGGTAGGAAGTTAGGCCCCACATGGAGTGGTCCCTTATGCACGTTTTTGTCTCCTTAACTACTCTAATCGAATTCAGTTAGGGTGATCCCTTCTTTTGGTGCTTCTTCACATGTCTAGCACATGTGGTTGCACATGGGTTGGTTTTACTTTCCTAACTAACTATTATTTATGATTCCTTAGGGAATATTTACTTATTGTCCCAAGGATCCTCACTTTGTCCTTGAGCACTGTTTACTCTACATGATCATTTTAAATGGTTATGTACTATAGTACTAGGCTTGACACTTGGATGCCTAGTACCTTATATGTACGCTGGAGATAATTATCACAATTTATTTTAGCTTAGGGTCTTCTTTATAGGTACATTTCTAAACAAGCTTGGACTATATTTTGCTTATTTGGGTATATATAGAAATTGGCTAACATCCCTTAGCCATTTTTTATACTATGCCCAATATTTCTCAATATTGGGCATTGAAATGCCTATGTATCCCTAATACGTATTCTAACGGACATACTGGCTCTTCACTAGACATATAATTTTCCGGAATGATACAAATTATTAGTGTGATAGTGAGTTATTACGTTCCTCTTTAAACACATCATTTAACTTAAAAATTTTATGCTATTTTTCTTTTTAAAATATTGTACTTAACGATATAGCATATGCACAATAGTTTATTTCTTATATACATTTATAAGTACAAAATTGGATTTCTGTTTAATCGATACACTAAATAAAAATATTAGTAAAAAATTAATTATTTAAATAGTAAAATTTTATAAAATATCCCATGAATAATATATATATGTATACACACACATTGAGATGCACTATTTGTCTGTATAAATAATAATTTGAGACATACAAAAAGATTACCCATTCGTTTTCACAAAATAATTGAAGTTATTACTTTTTACGGTGAACGAAAAAACAAAAACTAAAGTGCAAGAGCATAACAAAAGTAATCACATAGTTTAAAATTATTAAGATTGAATTTCAGTTCATCCTTTCAATTGCTCCACTCAGCGTATGCTTCAATTTTGTTAATATTTTCATGTTGATGTTGATTCTCCATGTGGACTTCCATTGCCACATTTAAGGGGTCAATTTCCATCTTCTTCAAATGAAATTGTGTATTAAATAACATGCATTAATAATTCTATTATAAACTTTAACCGAGTACTACAAAGGACTTCTATGAATTCTCCAACATCCTTTTAATAAATCAAATGAACTTTCAATAATATTACGTGTCATAAAATTCTTCAAATTAAAGAGCACTTTTCTATATCGAGGTAATGGATTATCACCTTGCCAATCCTTTAATCAATATCTATATTCTTAGTAGAGAGATAAAAAAATCATTCTCTTTTGTATGTCCTTCAACGCATAGATAGTAATTACCTAAAAATGTAAACAATAATATATTACTTTAAAATATTGTTTATATTTTTTATGTAGTAGAAATAGTGAGGGGCTTGTGTATTATTTAGCATACCTTGAATACTTCAACCCATTTCTTCATACAACATCTCACAATAGACAACCATGTTGATCCCTCCCAATCGGTAAACATAAATAAAATTGAGATTTCTATCACAAACCTCCAATACAGTAGTTGCTCTATTTTATTTTCGTATTATGAATCTTGGCTTATATATTACTTCAACTCTAATGAAAATGTAAGTACCATCCAATGCACTAAGCAATCCTATGATATAAATTCAATTCTACATACTAAAGAAGTATTAGAAATAAAAATACTTTCACCATAATATATTGATTTTGTTTGTAATAAATCAAACGTTACATTGAAATTTACATACCTTAAATCATTTTCATAAATCATCAGTATCATCTTCGAGCATCGGATTAGGTTTAACAAGTAATATTGGAGTTAGTTTAATAATAACTCTTAGAATTCATTAAATGCTCAACTTACACTCTATCCCAATCTAATATAATCAACTTTGACAAACCTGTTTTTCTTGTGATGAGCTAAAATAAATAAAAACATTGCTAACTTTTCAGTATTCTTGGCTAAGGAGACGAAAATGTAAAAGACATTTCTATCCATCCTAAGCTTGTTATTACATACAATATTTGAAAATGAGAACATTTAATGAGAAAAGAGTTTAGAAATTCTAGAACTCATATAATGAACTACCCGTCTATTTTTAGATTGTTGTTTTAATTGCATGTTGTAAATAGTCATAAAAAACAAGTGAGGAAAATATATGAATGCATCACACTCAGGAATGATGAAGCATTCAACGTCGCACAATTGTCTATGCTCTATAGACACCTATTTTCCATTTGAAAATTGCAACATCATTATCAAATTGAACCCCTCTCCCCCCATAAAAATGTCAATTATGATACTTAACTAATTATTGTAGGCATATTAAATATGTATAATAGGAAGGTGGTAGATAGTTTCATACTAGAAATATACAATTTATTTTAAAAAATAAAAATTAGTATTGAAAAACAGGGTAAAATATTTTATTTTTGTTTGATTTCAATAACTAAAATACTAATGCTATTTTGTCACACCTCAAATACATGTTATTTTTTGTAGTTTTAGAAGCTAAAGAAACTAGACTTAATGAACCCATTTTCAGAAAGCACAATTTTTGGGGGAAAAATTCATATCAAAATTGGGTGTACTCAAACATCTATTTAACTAGAGATTATTAAGAAGGTCTCTCTCGTCAGATTAACAAGAGGAAAAAACAAAAGAGAAAACAAGAGGAGAAGAAGAAGAAGCAGAAAATAAAAAAGATATGCCAAATTTAGAATTTCAAAATTTCTAACCTCAAAGAAAGAATGTCAGATTGAATGTTTTTTCAATATATTAGCATAGAAAGTGAAGAGTCATTCTAGATCTACAAATATGTAGAGAGGATATGAATGTTTATCTGAAAAAAATGGTATATATTTAATTGAGAGTGTTATGATAAAGTTGTCAATTTGTATTTGTTATTCACGTATTTTGTTATTATATCTTTTACTCAGTGTAAAATAATACATAGATTGATTTGTAACTTAAATGTGTTTTGATTATGTCGTTTTCTAATTTTCTTACCAAACATAGTGTTAAGTGTGTTGAATTTGTACTTTGACAAAAAAAATGCGACCAAACATAGTAAAGCTTATGCAACATTTTATACCTGAGTAACTCAAGTAATCCGCTTATCTAGTAACCAAACAGTCCCTTAATGATACTTAAAAAGTAAGAGTAACATTCGTGGAATAATTTTATAATGGCTAATGCCGATTGTTGTCTTTTCTTCAGAATATACTGAGCCTCAATCCGATTTGATTCCCATGGGACAAATTTATCATTGGCCTCTCGAAGTAATGTCATTAATTTGGCAATTTTTCACATGTTCTTGCTTAATCTGTTGACACATTTCATTTAACTCTATCTCTCATAACATCATGTGTCATAATTTTATTTAACCACATATCTTAACTATTTTTACCCTATACAATTTATTTAAGTGGTTGAACACCTTTAATGTCGACTAAAACATTTGAAAAAAGGGTATTAAAAAAGAAAGAAAAAGTACCAAAATTACCATTTGCCTTTGAGAAGTGATTTATAAATATCCTTCTTCCACCTTTGGGTCCAAAAATACCTTTATTTTTTAAAAACATACGCTCAAACTAAGGGAGTTAAGGTCAAGTTTTGATCTTTTTTAAAGGAACCATGTGATATTTTCTAATAAATCATAAATCTTAATTTCAAAAGAATTACTATGTAGAAATCCTTAGAATCCAACCACGAACTCGTTTCAAGAAACAGAACAATTTCTTTGTCTCCATTTGAGTCATTTCTTCGTTCCTTCGATCTTGTTAACTCATTTAAAAAGTATCTAAGAAACACTGATTTGTTGGACACTAGATTACTTAAATGTGAAGACATTGTTTTTGAATTTCACTTAACCAATTGTTGAATCCAACAACTATTGAATTAAAATGCAAAACAATTTAACAATCCAAAATATTTTAAAATTGTCTTAATCGGACTAAAAAGAGATGCAAACCCCAGATGGAAAAGTTCTATTTACCTTAAATTGAGTCAATGAGTTGAGCTCTTAAAAATGTACATGGTTTCTATATAATTTTTTTTTAAGAATTGAAATTGTAACTAATTGAAAAATGCCAAGTCAAAACTTAATCTTAGTTCTATTAGTTTGAGGGGTATGTTTGGTCCAAAAAGCAAACATTAAGGGTATTTATAGACCCAAAATTAAAAGGAGGATATTTATGAATCATTCCTCAAAGATAGATATTTTTGCCCTTTTCCTAAAAAGAAAATAGAGTAAAAAAAAAAAGGGGAGAAAATAAGCAAAAATATCCGATAAAAGCAAAATAATTACAAACATATAACTCTTTTATATTCATACCCACTAAATAATTACACGATATACCTTCTTACTAATTTCTCTTAACTGAATCAATATCATATACTGTATTAGTATCATTAAGGCCGATAATTTCGTATAACTGATACTAAATCAATAGGCATAAATACATATATTGGACCCTAAACTTGGCTTCAAGTTTTAACTTTCACCTCCAACTTTCATAATGCACAAACAGACACTTTATCTATCTAACTTTTAAATAAATAAACACATGAGTCCTACATGACACAATACACGTAGGACACCATGTAGGACAAAAAATAATATACAGGATGACATGTAGGACATATGTGTGTATTTGTTCAACTTTATACAAGCTTAATTGTCTATTTGTGCACATTCAAAGTTAAAGGGCATAAATGTGATTTGAAACCAAGTTAAAGAGCACATTTATGTATTATGCCAAATCAATATCATAGAAATTGTATTGGTATCATTAATGTTTCTTGTTAGAAATTACTCATTAATCAATATTACCGTAAGAAAGTATAATATATATATATATATATATATATATATATATATATATATATATATATATACACACACACACACACATTGATTTATATCAGTTAAATAAAATTATCAACCTTAATGATATCAATACAATATACGATACTGATTTAATATTTCATCAAACGAAAATTATCACCATTATTGAAGGGGGTATGGACTGTGATTATTTATGGGAGAATGAGTATTTCAGTAATTACATTTTGATTTTGGGTATGAACTTGTAATTATTTTGGATTTAATGATCCATTTATTTAGTTTTTCCTTAAAAAATAAAATAAAATTGTTTCCACCTTTTTCAATTTCCCGCGCAAAACGAACTACCAAAACTTCATTTCCTTCCACTAACTTCCGACGCACATATGCCATCGCCATGACCTCCACCGCATCCAAAAATCCCTCCGCCGTCCGCCACCATCAACCACCACCGCTTCCGCCGTCGTTAACTGACGCCGATATCGTTCAATTAGCTCAACTATATCATCCGCAATCCTCCACTCCTCTACCCGCTTTTCTTCTCTCGGAGGACTCTCACCAGACCCTCGTATCCTATCTCCACACACGCGCCTCTTCTCCGAACCCCTCACTCGTCGTCTCCGAATACCTCTCAGCTCTTCTCTCCCTTACCCAACTCCACACTTCACTTTCCCCTCTCATCCCTCTTCTTCTTTCTTCATACATTTCCCTCTTCACATCCCATAAAATCCCCCATGACAAATCCTCTCTCTCCATTTTCCAACTCTTCGTGACTCATATTGTAACAGTTCAGGTTCAAGAATTACCGGCAATAGTCGATTTGATCATATCGTATTTACCTCGGATTATTGATTCTGAGGATACCCATATTCTAGCTTTATTTGCTAAATGTCTTGAACTGATCAGATTTTCTAATGAGATCGGTAAGCCTTTGGCATATGTTGATAAGGTGTTTGATGAAATGCTTAGCTGTGATTGGAGTAAGGTTTTGTTGTTAAAATTGGTTGAAATTGTTAAGGATTTGAATTTTATTGGGAAGGGGAAAAGGAAGGAATTTTTGGAGAGGGTATTTAGTGGAATGAAGAATGTGGACTTGCAGGATTTGCCTGGGTTGGTGTATCAATTGTTGGTATTGGGATCAAAAGGTTTTGATAAGAAGGAAGTTATTGAAGGGATTGTGATGTACTTTGGTGGGGTGAAGTCAGGTGGTTCAATAATGAGGCAAGTTGAAGGGACTGTGTTGCTTCATGTGAATTTTGCTGTGAAGCAAAATCCTTCTTTGGGACAAGAGGTGTTAGGGCTAGTGAGATCTGATAGTCGAGTGTTTAATCATTTTACTGTTGCAATATTGTTGTCAGTTGCTAGAGTGAAGAGGCTCACTGAGAGCTCTATTGGGGTTCTGAAATTATCACTTCTTGCTGCTTATAAAGACTTGAAGTTTGCCAGGTACATTTTGCTGGATCTCTTTGTCATTACTCCTATTCATCGATTATCTTTGTTGGATTAGTACTGATATTTAAGTAGAACTTATACTGTTTTTTTCCATAATGTAATTCGCTTACCATATAAACAGCTTTGTCTTTAACAGTAATTTTTTCAATGAGTCTTTTAAATATTTGTAATAAAAAAATTGAGATTATTCTAAATATGTTTATCATGTTTTACGAAAATTATGGACTCAGTGTCCCGATTGAGACCAGAAAAGGTATAGTTTTACCTCGTATTTCATACTCTGTCATTATTTTAATGAGGGATTATTTGTTTGTACTAGTTTAAGCCTGATTTGGGTCCTTCCCTAGAATGTATGAGAACCTATTCCATTAAAGTACAAGTTGTTGCCGAACTTCAAGACTTTTTCCATAGTAATCAATATTGTATGTGCTGAAAGAATGGTAACCTAACACCATAATTAATTCTATAAACTGTTATTTTTTACACTACTTCCGTGTTCCATTGTAATGTTATTGCATTTCAGGAGCTGTAAATGGCTATCATGTGACTTGAAGGAACACTATTTGCATACTTACAAAGACATGGAGAATGCAGTGCTAAGAGCTGTAAGATCCTTTTGCCTTTTTAACTCATGCATGTAATTATATAATTACTCCTCTACATGCCTTTGTGATTTGTGAGAGGAGATTGCTCAGAGGTTCTTCCTCTATGCATTAAGTAATCATCCATACTTCCATACATTCCTGATCAGAATATAAAATATGAGAATAAAGACTGCATGATTTCTTTGATATACAAGAAGATGATAAGAATGTAATATGACATATTGTTAACGTTATAAACTTGGAAGACTTCTTTTGAAAAGGTGACCAACATCTATTTGCTGGAGTTTATAGCTGCAAATAAACTGTTCTGTATAGGATTAATTGTGTGTATGTGTGATTTTGTTATGTCTTTCTTCTTTATCCATAGGTTGGTGAGAGCAATTGTGGAAGAGAACATGTGGTTCCAAGTATTGTACAGCTTGGATTTGTGTTGCTTGAAGGAATTGAAGAAGGAAGTAATTTTTTTGATAAGTCTGATGATGTGATGGGTCCTGACGAGCTTGGTACTCAGGTTCTCAAAAGTTTATTTGAGGTTCATGATATGGCAAGAAGTGAGGTTAGTATGAGGTCTATGTTCATCCAACCTTGGTATTATTTTCTAAAAGGTCTTGGTTTTGATATGTTTTAGTAGATCTTCCGGTATATAAGGTACAAGGAAATGATGCTGCAAGTTATAATTACCCTTGCTGATTCTTGCAGATAATAGAGCAATGCAAATTACGTATCCTCTCTTTAAAGCCTGAACAAGGCTTTCCTGTTATAAGGTAATTGCAATTGTTAGCAAAGGATTTTGGTCCATACTTTTTGATGCTGTTTACCAATTATTATTTCTACTTAACAGACTGCTTGGTTGTCTTATCCATCATTTTACATACCCAATGTTGGAGCACATTTCACATCTTAAGGAACTTTTGGATTATTTCACATTCATGAATGACAAGGTCTCATCTCATCTTGTTGCTGTCCTATTGCCTCTAAACAGATTAAGTCGTGATCTTCAGGTACTCATTGATATCTTACAGTTTCTTCGTATTATTGAATATGTTACTTTTCTCAGATTGAGAAACTTAAACATAGCTCACTGGAACTTGAGGATGTTACAGCAAAACTGGACTATTCTAATAGTACCTGTTGAGCAGGAATCAATATCAATTAAGACTCTTAATGAAGCTGTTTGCTATTCTCTTTCAATGAACTTAAAAACTAAACATATCAAAATTTGCTTCCTAATTCATCTGTACTTCCTCTCTTCTCTCGCCGTAGTGAATAATTATCTCTATATTCCTCATTAGAGTCAATACTTTGAGGTCAATGTCTTCATCCTTTTCTGTTTCTTCTTTGTTCCGTCATTATTTATCCTATCTTGTTAATGTTGAAGGACTATACTATCTTGGTCTTGCGTAAAGCGATGTTTAGACAAGAAGACTCAATCCGTCTTGCTGCAACAAGTTCAATTGTCAATTTGATATTGGCTGAAAAACAATCAATGAAAGATGGACCATTTTCTTGTCAAGACTCAAGCAGTCAAGCTAGTAGCAGCCAGCAAGCTGAAGTTTTCCGTGCACTTGGTTCCAGTCTTTTCCAGGAGCTAAATGGTTTGTTACAGAGGTGCCTCTTTCAACAGGTATCATTTTACATACTTCCTCTCCGTCTCTTTTCTTCGTTTTCCCCAATTAACATCTTGAAGCATGAGCTTCCTGTGTAAGTGGCGAAAATACTACTCATGGGGAAGTATTCTTTTTAGGCGAAGGTCAGAGAGATTCTATATCGTGGACTTCTTAAGCTTGTATTGGTGGATCCTTTAACTTCTGGGGCTGTTTTCGATTTTCTCTTCCCTCATTTCTTGCGATTTTACAGAGAGGTATGGATATTTTTCTGACTATTAATCTGACTTTCTTACGATATCACTCTAAGGAAGAACCTTTTAATTTATCCTTACGTAAATAAGTTGTCATTGCCTTACCTGTCATGCTGGTTGTTTATTTCAGGATGCAGATGTTCTACTGGATGTTAACCAATGTACTAAATCAGAGAGTGGGAAAGTGTATATTCAAGAGCCACTAGACTGCCTTCTCTCCTGCATCTCCTGGATGCTTCTTCTTCAGCCACATGGGAAAGCCGACCATCCTTCAGATTCATGGACTTGCTTTGGCTTCTCTCTGACACAAGAGAATGAGGTACTCTAGTTAAAGACTCAAGATATCTCCCCTCATTCAAAGCTTGTGACATACTATTTTGGCATTTGATCAAATTGCAGCAGGCTGGAAAAGCATGGTCCAAAGGGTCACTGTCCAATGCATTATTAAAGATCCGAAACTACCTAAGAAATGCAGATATGGAAGGTGTGTGAGATTGTTGATTCAGGTTGAATAAAGCTTAACTTGATACAGTTATCATTGCTATTGTTGATTTTTCTTGATTCAGAGCCTGTTTGGATTGACTTATTTTAGGTGCTTTAAAGCCAGAATAGCTTTTAAGCACTTTTGTAGTGTCTGGGTAAGGTTAAATAGTGCTTTTAAGCTGAAATAACAAAAATAAGCCAGAAGTGATAAGCCCATCCAAATGGGTTCTCAAGCAGCTTATGTTGAACACTAGTTGACAGTTTTCTTTTAACTCCACATCAAATTGGGTGTTGTTGACTCTGATCGCCTAATTCACTCTCGAGATACAGATATTTCACCTTCCTTTGCTCTGCAGAAAATTCATTGCTAGTTGTTTGGCAAAGCTGATGTTTGTTTGATGTTGTTTTTTCCATGCTAGATCAGGCTTACTCAGCAAAACTCAGGATACAAACTCTAGTCACTTGGAAGGGGAAAAACGGAGATGTTATTCTTCAATTTTATTGGGAATAATTGAGGTGATGTTGAATATAGTAGGCACTGAGTTTGGGAAAACAACTGACGGGAAAAAGTTGGAGTTGGAAAAAGAACTGTTTGACTTTATTGGTATATATGAATCTCTTGAACCAAACATATGTAGGCAGGGTGGTGGTTCAACTCAAAGAGGTTCTACACGGACCACTGCAAGCAATGCTCCAGAGGAGCTTGAATTTAGAGGCAGCAAATTATGTCCAGAACGAGTTCCTCTGTTAGCAACTTCAATTATCTATCAGCTATTGCAAAACACTGTAGAATCATGGAGATGTGATGGTTTTAACAACAATGTGGTCTCTCAAAAGCATAGCCAATCATCATCTGGAAAGGCACCGACTCAGTATTATAAAATTCTTTCTTTTACTCTTAACATTTGCCTTCGTCAGCTAAAAGCATCCTCTGTTATGCGACAGCAAGATCCTCTAAAAATGTTGATCTATGGGGAGATCAAGCAGTTGGGCTCCCCATTGCTGAAAATGATTTGGTGCCTCCTCTCTGAACCAAAATCTATGTTTGATAGTAAGAAAAAAGATGCTAATATGAAAAAAGATCTTGATGACAGGAAGGAATATATCCATTTGGGATTTCTTTCTTTGAAAGAATTGCTGGCAGTAATGTTGCATGAGTCGGATTATTCTGTTCTTATAGATGACTTGGCTACAGTTTCTGGTCCTGGGGATGAAGGCGGCAATGCTATGGATGGCCACTGTGATACTGAATGCGAAAAAGCTGATGACATTCCTTACAAATATACAAGTGAAGAATTATTTATCAAAAACAGCATAAGGCCACTGATTTCTATGCTGCTTACACGTTCTTTCTTCCGTGAAGTTGAGGTAAATGCGTACGATTAGGAATCTTTGATTTGCTCATGAGTTTTTTGCATGATGTATTGCACTGTTCTTTTTACTTAATACCATCTATATTATGTTTTCTGTCAGGTTCTTTGTGATGTTATAATGTTAATTAGCAATAAACTGCCAGAGGAACAAAGGAATCTTGTTGGTAATTGGGCTAAATGTATCTGCAAGACTAGTAAAACATCAAATCCCAAGGCTGCTAAAAGTATTGTATCTATTGCTATATTGTTAACTTCACCACCAAACGACTTACTTATTGCCGAAGACATGGCTGCAGAGCTATTAAAAGTGTTGGGATCAGAATCAGAAAGGGGAGATTCACAAGTGATACTGGATGCATATTCAATTATAAACAGATCAACTAGTGCCCCACTAGCTTCACTAATATTGGACTTAGTCGAATCAGTTATTCATGAAACTGAATGGGTCATAATGAAACTGAAGATATACTCTCTTCCAAGTATGAGAGCTGTTTTGGTTAATCAAAATGGTGAAAAGGATACACGATTGGCGCTTGAAGAGACTCTTTATTCAAGAGCAGAAGCTGTTGTAAAAGTGTTATCTTCTTTTGTAAAGATGGACCTTAAGGGTATGTAAAAAAATCTAGATATTCTCATTATTAATTAATCTATACTATATGTTAATCATCTAACTCCAAGATGAATGGCAGATCCTCAGGCAGAGCAGTTGGTCAAGTTAGCTGCAATGTTTTATAAGAACTTAGCCCGAATGTCAAAGCTTCTAATTGCTTCCAAAGGTGTGCAGCAACCTTTACCAAGCCTCAAGTACCAAAAGCTTGTGGAAATAACTTGCAGGCAGCTAACAACTCCTCTCTACAATTTTGTGCCACTGATGCAAATGGTAAAAGATCTGGGGAACTCTTGTTTAAGTTAAAGTTTCACTTCTTTTGTTCAAGTAAGTTTCTTAATTCAACCTGCTTGACTTGTAGAAACAACTAGACAGCACGAAATCGAAAGCACTCGTCAGCAAAATCAAAAGGGAGAACAGATGCATTCCCGACTTGATTTACCAAATAGAAGACTGTGAGAAATATCTCATACAAATTAGCAAGGCAACAAAAATAAATTTGCTGAGGCATGCAAAAAGAAGCACCGCCAGGGACTTCAAGATTATAGAACCACAAAATTTTCCTGTAGAAGAAGATGCAGACAATAATGGTGCAGCAAGAGGTGAGAGAGAATCATCAGAAAACCTTCGTGATGAAGGACATGGAGTAGAACATGATTCAGTGGCCAGTGCTCATGATGATGATGAAGGAAATGAAAAGGAGGCATACAATAGTCCACGTGGAGTAGAAGATGATTCATTAGCCGGTGCTTTTGATGATGATGAAGGAAATGAAGTGGAGGAGGCATACAATAGTCCACATGGAGTAGAAGATGATTCAGTGGCCGGTGCTTTTGATGATGATGAAGGAAATGAAGTGGAGGAGGCATACAATAGTCCACATGGAGTAGAAGATGATTCAGTGGCCGGTGCTTGTGATGATGATGGAGGAAATGAAGTGGAGGAGGCATACAATAGTCCATATGAAGTAGAAGATGATTCAGTGGCCGGTGCTGCTGCTGATGATGAAGGAAATGAAGTGGAAGAGGCATGCAACAGTCCACAAGCAATAGTGGCTTCGGAGTCTGAGAGTGATGCTGAAGCTGCTGATCCTCCTAAGGCAAAAAGAGCAAAAATGAGGAGAGTCGTTGAGGAGTCGGATGACGAAGCATAATAAAGACATGTAAATATGAAGAAAAGGTTTGAAGTTTTTACGCCCTTGAGAGATGCCAGCAAGCGCTTCCAGTTTTCAACAATTTCTCTTTTCTGTAGCAGTCTTTTGGAAATTCCTTTGTAGTTATTGGTGAAGAATAATGCATTTGATTTGTGTATAGTTTTACTCTCTTTTCTTTTTTATGCATTAGAAGTATTGAGTAATGACAAAGCATCTAAAAGATGAAAGAAGCAAATTCGACATTATTACTATTGGGATATACAGTGACCATGTAACTAACTTATATTTATGGAGTTATTGTTTCAACAAACTTATTAATTTATAGTGTAAGCATTCTTTTGTATGTTTTAAAATCTAACGTTTGGAGTTACTATCATACTCGAGTCGTACAACCGTACTCAGTTAACGAATCAAATCTTTAAGTTTCAAAAATGCAAATCATAACTACTTTTGAATGGAGATTGAAAACGGCAATAATTATTACTTCCATTACCTTGAAAGATCTGAGAAAATTTATGTTTTTTCTGTTTTAATTTATATGATACTTCATTTTTTGAAATTAAAATTATATAAACTTTAATTGGTATTTTAAAATATATTCGATTACCATGTTGAAATGAGAAAAAAATGTAGTTTATAGTATTTTTAAATAGTTTTAAATATTTTATATTGATCTTATTGAACTTTAGTTTTAAATATTAATTAAATTGGCTTTTACAAGATAAAAATATCATACAAATTGAAATGGAAAATATACTATTTAACGTGTGTGTAACTTTTACTATGATCCTCCAAAAACTTTTTAGTATGAAAAATTTGATTTGTTGTATTTATTTACTTCCTCCATCAATTTTAAATTGTTTGGAAATTAGATACGTAAAAATTATTATTTATTTCGTTTTTTAAAAAAAATTCTTAATTTAAAAATACAAAATAAAAGAAATTTCTGTTTTTCTTAAATTTCGTTCTAAATCAAATTAAGAGTCTATTTGGCTCAGCTTAAAAGCTGGTTTTTGACTTATTTAGCTGTTTGACAATCCTCAAAATAACTTATTTTAAATTAAAAAAAACTTATTTTAAGCCAAAAGTTAAAAGTTGGGGTAGGGGTGCTTTTTTTCCCCAGCTTATAAGCTGTTTTAAGTTGACCACATTTTTACCTTTTTACCCTTAATATTTTTATACAATCTCCAAATTACCCACATAACCCTAACATCTCTTTCTTCTATTTTTCCCTTTTTCATGTGTGGATGATAGACAATTACTATTACTAATGAATGAAAATAAAATAAATCTTAAATCTTTCAAGTGATCTATTCAAATTATATATTATTAAAATGTAAAATAAGTTGCACATATAACTAAATAAAAATTTATATTCCTCTTATAAATAATTTGTGATAATAAATAAATATATGAATGATAGATTATTATTATTACCTATGGATGAAACTAAAATAAAATCTTAAATTGTTCTTTGATCTATTCAAATTATATATCTTTAAAATCTATAATAAATTATATTCCTCTTATAAATAATTTGTGATGAGAAAGAATATGTGAATATAGCAAAATATATTATTTATGGCTGTAAAATATAAATTAATTAACTTTTATTATGTTAACAACTTTTAAGGGTATTATAGACATTTTGATTTAAAAAGCTGTTTATCAGCACTTATTTGCCAAACACATCAACAACTTTTTTTTTTAACTTCAGCACTTTTATCCAAACGCATAATTATTTATTTTAAAAATAAGTTTCAACACTTTCAAAAATATTTTTTAAAACTATTTTTATTAGGCCATCCAACGGGCCCTAAGTCATTATTTTCTAGAGGCATAGTGTATTTTTGTAAAAGGAAGAAAGTGAGGACAAATGAGCAGTGTGACAGCAATAAAGTTGAATTCGTACTCTTCACACTCACACTTTCACCAACTTGTAGCAATTTTTATCTGTCACGTAAAACAAAACAAAAGAAACATTTATCTGTCACGTAAAACAAAACAAAAGAAACATAGTAAGTATTTTAAAAAAATTTAACATAATTCTTTGAATTATTGACAATTTTTAAAGTGTATCTTTACTTGACTGACGGAATACAATGACTGTAACATACTTCTGTACTCTCATAAAATTTAATGGTATTTTTAATATTTTTTTTTAATTTTTTTAATTATAAGTCCGTGTTTCTATAAAAACTAGAGATTACTTGTTATGTCATTTAACAATTTGATGATATATTTAAATTTAGTTAGTTAAATAGAAGAATATTTTTAAAAGCATCAATAATGAAAACTAATAAATCGCAACAATTTTAAGGGGAGCACAGATAAATTTATCTTGAACTTATTGTAATGATACACGCATACTCTCCGTCTTACTTTTGGGACATTAGTGTTTCTGCAGTCTAAAAATTAGAGCATATATGTTCTTTCCTCTAACGAAAGACTAAATAAGGACACATGATGCAATCTTATCCATCGATACAATCGATGAATAAGGTTATGACACATATATGTCCATTTGATATATATGCTCTAATTTTTCAACAAAAAAACACTAATATCCCAAAACTATGACGAGAATATTATATCATTCATAATAATTCAAGAATATATTTATCCATTAGAGAACTTTTAATATTACTCCTTAAATTTAAAGCTAAAATTCATAAGTGGATCATATTCAATTTTAACTTTTAGCTTATTTTTATATTTTTTAATCAAAAAATAAATATTTAGAAATATCTTTTATCTTTTCTAAATACGTTCAAAATTTAAAGGGATAATGCCCAAGTACCCCCTCAACCTATACTCGAAATCTCAAAGACACACTTATACTATACTAAGGTCCTATTACCCCCCTGAACTTATTTTATTAATAATTTTTTACCCCTTTTCGGCCTACGTGGCACTATCTTGTGGACCCAACGATGGTTGACTTTTTTTTCCAAACCAATGCCACGTAGGCTAAAAAGGGGTAGAAAATTATTTATAAAATAAGTTCAGGGGGGTAATAGGACCTTATTATAGTATAAGTGTGTCTCTGTGATTTCGGGCATAGGTTGAGGGGGTACTTGTGCATTATCCCAAATTTAAAAATCAAAAGCTACCTAAAATTTATTCGATACGATCTTTCGAAAATTGGAAATAAGAAAGACCACACACATCATTCACCCACCGCCCCTGCCCACCCCACACCCCTCTCAACTCTCTCACACTTATTCCACACCACCACCCGCCGTCGGAGAGGGGCTGTTCTACAGTTCCGGCGAAGTATTTTGACGGCTCTAACCTGATATAGAGCTGAAGACATGAGCGAAGACGCAAAAAAAAGCGGAGGAGCTCCGGCTGCGAAGCCTACCGCCGATGATCGGAGAATCTCATCAGGTTCCGTTCCTTCTCCTACCGGCACAAAAGTTACCATAAAGAGTGCCGATATGAAACCTGATGTACAAAAAGAGGCCGTCGACATTGCTATTGCTGTATATATCCTCTCGCTGCTTTGCAGATTACAATCATGTCTTCTTCTCCAACTTATACCGTTATAATTCTATGAATTAATGCGTTTTTGTGCTTTTTTGTGTATGTGATTAGGCGTTTGAGAAGCATAATGTAGAGAAGGATGTAGCTGAACTGATTAAGAAGGAGTTTGATAAGAAGTACGGTCCTACTTGGCATTGCATCGTCGGAAAAAACTTCGGTAAATCAAAGTTTTTAACTGAATTACTTAATGCAACTTGTATAGAAGATAACAATCTTTCATTTGTACTAGTATTGTTTGATAGCTTTAAAATTTATATGTTAAATGAAACTTAATATGTTGTATCCCCGTGATCTGATCAGATGATATGCAATTCATATTCAGAAATTTGTGGATCTAGCACTTCATAAAAACCTTGTCTTGAGTTTCCCAATAGATCATACTTATGCATGTAGGATGATTTGTGAATGGATCATAGAGGTAGCATTAGGTGAGTTATAGGCCTTGTTCACAGTGTTAGTACCAAGTACCAGGTGAATTAGTATGAGGTTTTGCACAAGCTGGTCTGGATACCTATTTCAATTTAAAAGGTATATATGAATGGATCTGATCTTCCTCTATTAGGTGATCTTCTCAACGATTATGATAAAGATTATTAGGGAACTATAATGGAGGGGGGCATTTTCTTCTCTTTGGTGTTGATTCTAACCAGGAAGTGCCATAATCTCTAGTCTCTTATATAACTTAAGTTTCATTGGAGAACAATGAGCTCTCTAGAATTCAAATTCGGTGGAGGCAAAAAAGTACTAGGTTATTTCTTCTCATCTGCTTAAATTTTGGTGGGCAGTGTTACTCCATACTTGTGTTGGTGAGGTAGCAGGTACCTAATGCAATAATCAAGGTGAACAAGATCTTCTGAATACTACCAGCATAAAAAATATTGTATACTTGAAAGTGAGAAGCTGCATCATGGATTTTATTGGCTTAATTATGAAAATGCCTAAATTGTTTTTTTGAAAAAAGTGTGATTTGGGCTTGGTATTCCATGTTGGACTCAAGTTCGAAACCCCTTGCCAGCGAAAGCAAGGGGTTTGCCTTCTGGGTCGAGCTCGTCGCATCGGGCTTGCCTAGTGCAGTTTATCTCTCCTATGTGGTTTGCGAGCTATTTGCATAGGAGCGGGGGTTTTACCAGCGTACCCAAAGGGTAGCGGCTGTGGGTTTTTCTTGTCATAAAAAAAAAAGTGTGATTAAAGAAAAGGCTGAAGTGACTTCAGTGGAAGACAAGATGGCGGAAGTGAGGTTAAGATGGTCCGGGCACGTGATCAGGTGTGAGGTTGGTTATGGATGAATTTAGAAAAGGTAGGGTAGACCAAAAAAATATTGGGAGAGATGATTAGATATGACATGATGCAGTTGCAACTTACTAAGGATATGACCGTAGATAGGAAAGGTGTGAAAGACATGAATTAGGGTAAAAATTTAGTTGATACGAGTGCTTTGTCTTGTTGCCCTTACTAATAGTTGTAGAACTACTCTTTTCTTGTTCTTTGATCTCTATCACTATCTATTATTTCGTTTTGTTTGTAGTATTATTTTGTTGTAATACTGTTTTGTTACTGTCTGCTGTTTTTGTTAACTATCTATTGTTTCTTGTACTTTCATTATGTACTGTTTTTGTATTGAATTAGAGGTCTATCAGAAACCGTCTCTTTACTTCACCTCTAAGGTAGAGGTAAGGTCTATGTATACCTTCCCCAGTCTCCTGTAGGTACGTTATTGTTCTGAAAAGTGGATTGACGACCCTTTTCCTGAAATTGCACTAGTCATTATATGAATTCCTTGTGATTAGAAAAGGTCTTGTGAGAAAGAGTGTTACTGATAAGCATAGGTACTATGTGAGCAATGTACCCTTTTTTGCTCTTGAAAGCAGCACAAATGGTGCTTATTTTTTTAAAAAAAGGTACATGGCTCACATCACCCCTTGAGGAAAGGCCCTTTCCTGGACCCTACGTGAACGCGGTTGCTTTATGCACCGAATTGCCTTTTTTAAGAAGCACAAATGGTGGATGATGTAGTGACTATTAGTTGGATGTGTCTAAACAAGTATCTTATTTCGCTCGTACGTATGAGTAGCATATGAAGAGTATCATGGCTGTGTTTCCCTACTTTTTTTTGAAGAACAGTCATCGAAGAACAGCTGATTACAATTGTGTGTACACTGGACAATGGGCTAATCACATGCCTCATTGTAAAAGTTAAATATATTTTGCACTTGCGATGAACTAATTGTTGCTTCTTTCATTTCTTGATGTATGCTATTTGAGTGAGTCGTCAGTTTTCCAAGTGCTAAGACTGATTTTTAACCTATATGTGACTATTTCTTGTCATCTTTCCAACTCATCCGTACTTCCAAACTGTAAGTTGTGCTGCTTGTTTAGAGTGAAAGCTTTGCCGTAGAAGAAAGTTTTTCTTTGTTGGCTTGCAGTGGAGCTCACCTTTTCCCCATTGAGAATGAAACTAATACTTCCCCTTCCATGCATCGTTTGTCAGTGCTAGTTGCAATGAGACAGTTGCCCTAGTTCATAGGAGTTTGCAAGTGGCATTACATTTCTCAAAAAAAAGGGTAACATTCAGTATATGCCGAAAAAGGCAACCTCGTATATTACTTGGACTGTTTGGTAAGTAGATCTTTAGAGATTTGGGCTTGAAAGAGAAAAATAATGTGAAATGCCTTAAGGATCTAAGATGCAGAAAGTAGAAATTTGATCTCTGTCAAGGTGTCTTTATGGGGACTGGTAGAACTTCTTGTGGAAGTTAATATTAGCTGGAATGACCAAAAAGTAGAAGGGACATTCAATTTGCAGAAGCAAGAATGCTATATTTTTATTCTCCATCTTTGAGTAGACCCAAGTTAAACTATGGTCAATAACCGAACTTTACAAATTTAAGATGTTGGTATGTCGAAGCAATTCCATCCTCTCAAATGCCTTCTATCTATCATGCTTGATGGATTCTGTAAAGCAATTCCTTTTTAATGTTTGTCGCACCTATCTTACTACGGTTTAAAGTTTAGGGGGTCCATGCTTAGGTTCTATGCGCTAGACAGTTTAACCCTATTTCTTGTGAAGTTCAAAGCAGATAACTTTTTGTAGTATGCCGACAGCTTCTAGAGTTCGAGTGGAAGAAACTTGTGCTGCTCATTATTCTTCCCAAAAGAATATGTTTGCTTAGAAGATATGATTATAATTGAATAGCTTGATTTACAACTCATTTGCAATTACAGTGGTGATATTTGTGTGATCTCTTGTAGGCTCTTATGTGACTCATGAAACAAACCACTTTGTCTACTTCTATTTGGATTCAAAAGCTGTACTTCTGTTCAAATCTGGGTGAACTTGGTAATGACATTGATGGAGGCACTAATGAGAGTTAACTCGGATGATGATGCTATATTTTGAGTTTGTACTATTCAATTGAAAATTCCAAGCTGCAACAATTTGGTGGAAAATTCAATTGTACCTGTATATTTCTGCTTTTACATTGTGTAAACAATTCTAAACTTGATCAAACTTCTCTAAGGTGTTCGTGCTTTTTGATAACTTGAGGCAAAACAGAAACAATGGCTTTATTGAGTACCAAGGACATTGCTTGCCCATTTAAAAAAAAAAAGTGGTGTGGGAACTGCCAAGAGTAGCATTTGATCATGACTCTGATTGTACTTTTATAAGGCATTTGACGACTTCGTGTGAAGAATGACAACAATTGTCTAATATCGGTGAAGGCTTGAAATAGAATGGTGGTTGTTTACGCTATTTACTTCTTACTCCATTTCAATTTATGTTACACGAATTATTTTAACGCAAAATTTAAGATTTTTAAAAAATACTTGTGATCTAAAATCTTAGATTTTTATGAACTATAAATCATTTCAATAAAGGTAAAATAATCTTTTTGGGATATGTTATTTTTTAGGGAAAATGCACAAGTTTTTCTCTAGACTACGACCGAAATGTCAGAGAAATATATTGACTAAATTAAGGTATTGTTATCCTCTGAACTTTTTTTTTAAACTTCCTTTCAAGACCTTAGCTTTTAATGAATAAATTTAGTTATAGGGTGTGAGGACGAACTTAGTACATCATTATGAGTAGCTTTACATCTGAAAGAATATAGTTCTTGACGAAATTGAAGGAACGCTCGAAATCCCTAGCTTTCTCCTCTTGGATCCTAAATTAATTTAGATGCGTGGTTTGAGGACGAACTTAGTCCATCACTATGAGTAGCTTTACATACTTGAAAGAACAAATTTCTTGATGAAATTGAAAGAACGCTTAAAAACTTTAGCTTTCTCCTCTTGGATCCTTGCTCCAAGACTTGGAAGCATTAAACAGAGTAATAATATCGATTGGTATTGTTTATAACCTTATTTAGGTGTAAATATGTCGAGATTTAGGCTTACAATGAGCTGGAGAAGATCGAATTATCCCTCTTGTGATGGAACAGTATAGGACAGTTCTAACAGTGTGAATGAGACGTTGTATCATCACGTAGCTCATTGTGGTGGTTCTTGGTTAGAAATCTCTCAATAAAGTTAAAATGTATTTTAATATATCATTTATTATGTTAAGTTCATAGATGAAATGATTTAACTCCTTTATTTCGTAAAATTTAGCACGAGTATATTTGGCTATTGCAGTTCTTTCAGTTCATTTATTTGTTATTCAACTATCTTATATACTCGTACATTCAATGTAGTGATGTCATTCGATCTGCATCTTTTTATGATGCAGATACGGTGTTCGTGATCATCGATAGGCTCTTCATCGAAATTACTCTACACTTCAACTAATTTTTGGTGAGCCTCTTTGCATTTCGAAAGACTTCACTTTTACATTCTATTTAGTAGTTTTGAGATTTCGTGGGTCTTGTCCCAACATCATTCTTTGATAGTAGATGTTTCATAGATAGACGAAGTCAAGGTGTCTCAGTATTCACTTTCTTTTGAGTTGTTTACAAACTATAAGAATTACTATTGAGTATTTTTCAGATTTTATGAGATAGGTATTTGAGTTTAATAAATTTAGTTCTATTTTGAGCCTATCATTGCTTGGGTAAGTATTCCGCTAAGTAGTCATCCAGGTTAATGGTTCGCTTGTGGACCATCAATGATTTTTTAGTGTCGGTCATGTCTAGGGTGTAGGCTCGGAACTTGACAATTTCTAATAATTATATGTATAAATATATGAATCATATAATGTAAGATCTAAATTACAACATATCCTTACTAATTTTCAATTTATAAAAATCCCTTAAAAAAGAAGACAGTCAGATACATACCTACCATCCGGTTACATAATATCTTATACATTGTAAACAAATTTTTGTTACGCTTAAAAAGGAATAAGTCAGGTAAAATTTATTTTTACTTATTTTACTTTCCTTGATTAGCGCACCTAAATCTATTTTTACTTATTTTACTTTCCTTGATTAGCGCACCTAAATCTATTTTTACTTATTTTAATTTCCTAAGTTACGCCTAACTGGTTCTTATCAGCCTATATCCCAATAAGTAACAAATTCACAAATATCAAATTTCTAATTTACATCTTCTCCATTGAACAATCATTAATGTCAAAAAAGTGATAATTTCAAAAATTTTGAAAAAGTTACTGGTACAAATGGATGAATATATTGATTTTGTTGAGGCATTAAAAAATTTGGGTGAACGAGGTGAGTTATGAAGGTTACAAAAGTGATGGAATCTCTAATTTCTTTTCCTTGTGTTTGGTATATTTGTATTTTGTCCATGATCCAAAAATTGATACGATTCAAGATAAATATTTTCATCTTATTGAGACATTTAGGAGTCCGAAAAACTGAGGTTAAATATGAACAATATCAAAGTGAAAGTAAAGCAACTATATAAGGATAAAATAATTTTGATGGTTGTAATGGCAAAATACAAAATAAAGCATAATTTCAATTTTTGATTTAAAATATCTGATAAAAAAATCATGATTTTGTAAGTATTGTGTTATGTAATCCAATCGTTTGCTACATTATGTGTTGTAGATTTATACATTTATATATTTTGTATCTGTTACATGTTTTGCATATGTTGGTGTTTGTGATTTAAATTGCAATGTTCGTTTAGTATAATTTATAAAAAAAACTATACAATGATCTGTTTGTAATACATTATTTGCTATATGAATAAATTGGTAAAGATACATTATTTGTAGGAGAAAAAACATAAAGTGACACCTGAAGTTGTCCCGAATTTTTGAAAAGACACTCTAACTATGCGGACGTCCTATTACCCCACAAAAGTATTCATTACATTTGTAAAGGGACCATTTCGACACGTTTTCTCATTAATCCAAGAATTTTAATAGGCGAGTGACCCTCACCCTCCATTAAATTAGTTAATTAAATTTAAATATTAATAAAGCACCAGTTGTTGCTATGTGGATGTCCTTTTCCAAAAAACGACGACATAAGGGCTTGGGTTGTTGCTTCTTATCTCCGAGCTTGCTTTGACGATTCATGGGATTTCCTTAGAACCTCTTGGGTTGATGATTTTAGTTTCTTGTGAGCTAATTTATCTCCGGTTTTTTGGAGCACGCTTTCACTTTTGGGATTCAACCGTTTTTGTCGCCATTGCCGCCATTGTTGTTAAAAGTTGAGCTTCGTTGAGTTCTATAGGTTTGGGTTAGTTTGCGGCACTTTTGCAGAATGAAGTAATATACGACATCGATTATTCTCATCATTACAAATACGAATCAAGATTTGCATTTGCTATTATAAAAAATATTTTTCCTCAAAATCTAATTACAAAAGCTAAATTGATTTCTCAAATTTTAAAGAGATGACTAAAATTTAACAAGTTAGAAAGTTCTTCCATTTTTGGAATTTTTTTATTGGAAAGAGAAGATTTTATCTTTAACTTTAATTTTTAACCAACTGGTGTTTTGAATGAATTGGGGAAGATGGTGTATTTTGAGAGAAAGTAATCAAATAATAAAGAAAGAAATGACACATGACATTTCTTAATTCATTTTTGGAAGAATTTTTTTTCAACCACGCGCGTCATCCGTGTGAATACAAACATAGGCAGAAAATGAGTTAAAATGGTGTATTTATAAGGGCATTTAATACTTTTATGGGGTAATAGGACGTCCGCATAGTTAGAGTGCCTTTTTAAAAATTTGTGACAATTTCAGGTGTCACTTTATGTCTTTTCTCTTATTTGTAGCAAGTTAATGATACATTATATAGATACATTATATAATCATAAACTTTTTCTGTATGTAATGAATTTCGTGATATGATTTTCTTGATGTATTTTCAATAACGTATAAGATACATTTGATGTATATTGTAAATGTATTGTTCTATGGGGGAGTATTTTACTAACTTAATTTTATGAATTGTGTCAGTTTTTCTATGTATAAAACACAATTATTAAAGTGTGTTCAATATAGGTGAATATATAATCTTGTTGCACCTTCTTGTATAATATTTATGACTCATACATGAGTTTGTAGCCATTTTGTAAGGTATCTTGTATAATTGTAGTTACATATGTATTGATCAATTCATGAATCTGTTTTGAAAGAAATTGTGTTGTAACCGAGATACAAGAGGATGTCTGGACGATCAAGAGGAAGAAAATGCTGATTAAAAGCTAACAACACAAACTGTTGTGGACGTTGATAAGAAGGTAACAACCGACGGACTTGTACTTATTTCCTAAAGATGATTGACACAGACTTTTAAATAGACCTTCTTTTGGAATACATTGATGTTTTAGTTTATAATTTTCAATGGGATAATGCACAAGTAGCCCCTCAACCTGTGTCCGAAATGTCAGAGAAACACTTCTACTATACTAAGGTCTCATTACCCCCCGAACTTATTTTATTAATAATTTTCTAGTCCTTTTCGACCTATGTGACACTATCTTGTGGGCCAAATGATGATTGACTTTTTTTTTCAATCTAGTGCCACGTTGGCCGAAAAAGGGTAGAAAATTACTTATAAAATAAGTTCAGGGGGGTAATAGGACCTTAGTATAATATAAGTGTCTCAGAAATTTCGGACATGGGTTGAAGGGGTACTTGTACATTTTCCCTTTTCAATTCAATAACTTTTTTCACTATAACAATATATACACTTCAATGTATTGTATTTTTATGTATTCTAGATTCAATATATTGAAATGTAACTTTTATGAAATACAAATCTGCTTAGGTTTATGTTCATTTCTGATTGATGATGATTTAATAACACTGTTAAATTATTAACATCTGTAAATATGGTAGAATGTACATGTAATGAAAGATTTTGTTAAATTTTGATAAATAATATATCTGATACATCATGTGTGAAAATAGTGTAACTTAGCTTTTTCAATACTGTACCTTCATAATAATGCTTCATATAATCAGTTCGGAAACCATTTGAAGTAATGTTGATTTCGTTACTAAGGGACTTAACAAAAGCAGCAACAAAAAGTAAATCGTCATGAGAAACATGTCAAGTTAATCATATAATGATACATAATTTTAACACAAAGTATTTTAATGTTTAGTTGATACATAATGATAAAAAAGAGTAACTAATGCTCAATACAAATTGATAAATCTAACATATTTATATTCGATACTAAGGACCCGTTTGGTTGGAGGTATTAATCCAAAGAATCCATGGATTAAAATTTAGTCCAACAAAAATATTGTTTGGTCACTTTAATTAACTTAATCCATGGATTAGTTATACTTCATACAAGGTCTTAGTTTCTCCCTAGGAAAGGGAGGGATAACTAATCCAAGGTTTAACAATTCCTGGATAAGATCCCTAAATGACTAAATTATCCCCAAATCTTTTTTCCTATTTTTTTTTTTGTAATTAATGTTCTTTTTGATTTATATGAGAATATTTATAAATATTCATTTAAATTCTCCAAATTTGTTCAATGTAATTTGATGATTTCACAAACTAATATTTTTTCTCCATGTTTGAGTTGTTATATTGGGTTGATTTTTTTGGCATTTTTTTTATAAATGTAGTTCGTCCATTGACCACTTGAAATATTTTAAAAATATAAGCTTCGTGTATTTGAACAATTTAAGTAGCCTTAAATCCATGTTTAAGTTCAAGGTATATTTGACCAACAAAAAATTAGAAATATACCGTGTGACATATCACACCTCAACATTAATAATATTTTTATAAATATTTTTTAGTATTTAACTTGACTAGTTAAATGAAATACAAAATCTCACAATAACTCAAGGGTATAATAGGAAATAAACTTTTTCTAGAGTTTTAAACTAAACATAAGACTAGGTAGGAAACAATGTACCGAACACTTGATAAAAACTAATCCCTGCATTACTAATTCATGTGTTAGTAATCCCTGCATTATGCATATTTGTACCAAACGACACCTAAATGCCCACTAGTTGAACATGATACAAAAAATTTCCAACACTTAAATATACAAATAATATATTACAGTAGTAACTTGCAATGTATTTTATGTATGTATTTGACACATTTGTAAATTTAGTGTATCTGATACACACTCTAATATTGCAGGTTTTGAATGATACAACAATGAACATTATTTTTGTATTAGTAATTTCACATAATTACAACAACTTCACACATGGTACAACTATGTTCGTTATATTGAACATTATTTTTGTATCAATAATTTCAGAAAATTACAACAACTCCTCAAATAATGAATAAAATTGGGATAATGCACAAGTACCCCCTCAACCAATGCGCGAATCTAAGAGACACACCTAAACTATACTAAGGTCCTATTACCCCTCTGAACTTATTTTATTAATAATTTTCTACCCCTTTTCAGCCTACGTGACACTATCTTATGGGCATAACGCTGGTTGACTTTTCTTCAAGGTAGTGCCACGTAGGCTGAGAAGGGGTATGAAATTACTTATAAAATAAGTTCAGGGGGGTAATAGGACCTTAGTATAATATAAGTGTGAGGGGGTACTTGTGCATTTTTCCAATAAAATTAATATAATTTACATACATCTCAGTGTAAGACCCTAAATTACATATTATCAATTAATTTGATGCACAATGCTTTATTAATATGGTAATAGGATTTATGTATCAGGTATATTTATTGAATAATGTGTACATGCATATAATCTTCTAATTTATATAAGTCTGAACAAAAATTAAACACTACAAATACATAACAACAATTGATACATGGTAAGATTATACAATTTGAACACGACATATTGAGCATGATGAAGTTGTAATATATCATAATGTTGAAAAAAAATATTATACATTAATTTAAGAAAATAAAAATAACTAGATACAATAAAAATCTGAGATCATATATATCAAAAAAGATGAAAAAGAAAAAATTGAAAAAAAAAAACCCAACAATTTGATCTCCTTCTCCTTCTCCTTCTCCTTCTCCTTCTCAACTTATCGATAATGTATCATATTGTTGCTGCATTGTGATAGTCCATTTGATGCACAATAAAAACCTTGTCAATACATTGTCAAAGCAAGTCTACCATCACTAGATTTTGGAGAAGGATGAGATGGACCCCAAAATCTCATATTAGTATTAGAAGAATTCAATTAAGTGACCCCAATGTCAAATGAAGGGGCCTGACCCATGTATTAGAGACAAATCTAGAAAAAAAAGGTAGAAGACAACAATGGATAAAAGAAAATCCTACCTATTCACATGTTTGAAAATGATTGACTTAAGAGAGAGAAACCTTTTGAATATCAAATTAATTTGAAAATTGTAACGACTAAGAATATGGAGAAAATTTAGGAAGAGAAAAGAGGAGTAAAAAGGGAAGTAGTAATGTAGTTTTGGCTAATTTAACTTATGTATATGGAAGTTTTAGGAAATGAGAGAAATAAGAGGTTTATGAAATATTTCAAAAGAATGGAAAAATAGAGAATAAGGTAAGTAAAGTTTGGTATACAAGTAATTTATCCTAATTATATTGAATTTTAAGGCTCAAAAACTCATTCTACGGGTCCAACTACAACACGTAGAAGGTCTTACAACCTATAGATGGGTTCGTAAGTATTGGACTTTAAAGTTTTACTCTTTGAAGTTTATCCGCGACTTGACAATACGAGTTATAATTTGAACTACGACTTGATAGATGAATTTTGTAGTTCATTGATTTGAAAATTCTATTGTGGTACTCTTTGGTAAATAACCATAACTTTTTACTATGATCTCTAAATGAGGCAAACTTGGTAACTTTAGAAAGAGGACTCATAGGAATTTAGTTTGATGGGTCATGGGCCACCAAATTCTTTATGCACCTAGAGATGTGATCATTTGAAGTAGACCCTAAATGGAATCTTACATCAAAACTTCATTGGTAAGGAAATTTTCATATTCAAACAGGAAAATGCATAAGTACCCCCACCCCAAAACTACGCTCGAAATCTCAGGCACACATTTATATTATACTAAAGTCCTATTATTCCCTCCAAACTTATTTTATACATAATTTTCTATCCCTTTTCAGCCTATATGACATTATCTTCTAAGTCCAGCATGTGTTGACAATTTTTTCAAGCTATCTAGTTAATAGTGCCACGTAGGTTGAAAATGGTAGAAAATTACTAATAAAATAAGTTGGAAGGGGGGAGGTAATAGAAACTTAGTGTAGTATTGTTTCTTTGGGATTTCGAGCACATGTTAGATGTGTGTGTGGATATTTATGAATTTTCCCTATTCAAATTCATTATCAAACTGTAGAATTGACATTAACACTTTGAAAATAATTTTAGAAACACCTTATATGACTTTTTTGCAAATGAAGAATGATTTGGGCTTTAGTTTAGAAATCTTTGGTAAGTTACAACAAGTGATTTTAAAGCGAATGAACAAGTGATACAAGCTGGTAATAATTTATACAATTGTTTTTCAAAGTTATAATTAGATTGTAGAAGTTGAATACAATTGAAATCATAGCAAATGAATTCAACTGATACAATATGATAACAATTTATACAAAAAATTTCTTTCTTTTTAAAAAAATTGTATGTTACTACTATAGAACTAACAAACATATGCTATTGAAGAACTAATACAACAACTAGATCAAAACAGTAACTATAACGGTAAATAAATAAATAATCTAAAGCTTATTTCAAAAAAAATATTATGAGTATTGGAATATAAAAAGATAAAGATGGGCCAAAGTGTCCCTTTCGAAGGGAAGAGGTGTGTGGACCAAAATGGCAAAGGAAAAGTTCCAGGCCCAAATGATTCCAAACAAAAGTACTAAATTTTCTTAAAAGCCTCTTTTTCTCTGCCCTTTGCTTCCCACTGCGAACCATACGTTTTATTTCATAACTTATTTTAGAAACAAACATGGGATCCTATAATAAAAAGAGATTACTGTATGTAATAGTGTGCAACAACAGTTTCAAAGTCTTTACCTCCACGAGATAAGAATAAGATCTACGATTTTATGTGTACTTTACCTTTTAAGACCATTGATTGAATTTCACTGAATATTTTGTGATTGTTGTTGTTAACAACAGTTACAATGTTTTTATTGCCATGAGGTTGAATAAGATCTACGTATACTTTACCTTTTCAAGATCTACTTAGTGAATTTCATTAGATATATTGTTGTTGTTGTTTACAACAGTTTTAAAGTCTCTACCTTCAAGAGATAGCAAAAAGATTTACATATACTTTATCACTGAATGAGATTTCACTGGATATATGGTTATAGACTTATAGTTACTCCATCCGTTTAAAAAATAATTATTATTTTTTTTAAAATCTGTTTTAAAAAAGAATTATTCCTTTTCTTTTTTTTGTAACACTTTAATTTTAACTTTTCACGTGACATGTTTAAGACCACAAAATTAAGAAACATTTTTGTATATTTAATATAACTTTAATTTAAAATCACAAGATTAAAAAGTCTTTTATTTTCTTAAACTCTATTCCAAATTAAACTAAATCAATCTTTTTAGAACGAAGAGAATATTATTAACAATAATTTCAAAACGTACTTAAAATTATACTCGTTCGATAATAACAATATTTAGAGAAGAACTTGCAGGGAAACAATTAGTTGATTTTTTCAGTAGCTTATAATCGTATTTATTATATAAATTAAAATATATAAAAATTGAGGTTGGTCCTACCTTTTCATTTAAATATTGTGAGTAGTGGAAAAGTAAAAGGTGAAGAAGCTTTTGCTTTCATTCAATTTAAAAAGGTGGAGGAGTTAATATTTGGCTTTGTTTCATCCAACATTCTTTAGTCAATTCTTTAGCATTTATCTGACTTCACTATATTGACCGCTGATGTATTTTTTCTTGTCTTTTTTTTGGTTTTATATATATATATATATATATATATATATATATATATATATATATATATATATATATATATTATATATATATATATATATATATGCGTTAATTTGGCAATTTAAATTTGATAGGAAAAGTTGTAAAATATAGCAGTATTTTAGAAGGTGGATGTCAGATGAAGTGTTTGTGAAATATAAGCCGACTTGTAATTCCAAATTTATGGGCGTAAGTCCTATGGATCTTTAAGTTTTTAATTTACTATATTGTTAATAACATAATAATATAAAATTATATAAATACAATAATATTTTGAAATACTTGCGAATATAATTAAGGAAATTCATAGAAAATAAAACTCCTAACATGATTATACAAGTATAAATAATCTAATATCTTAACTTTCTAATAATAAAAGAATTATTTGTTAAATTATTTTTTTATGCTAATATACAATTGAAAATATTCAATAAAACTTACTAGTATTATAATAAAACATTATTCCATCATAAATAAAAATTAAATTACCTTCAAATAGATAAATAATGCATTTTTATTTTCCATAATTTCTATTGTTCCCTACCATTTTAAAATATTTTTAAAATTTCTTATTTAGTTTTTTCAATTCTCAAGTCAACAATATAGATAAATATCACAGCCTTAATACACAATTTTCTTCCTTTTTTCACTCCTTAAATCTCTCCCTAATTTCATTTCATGATTTTATCAGTTACAATTTTCATATCAATTTGGTTTACAAAAGGATTCTCTCTCTACTAAATCAAATTTAAACTACTCAATAGTTGTCTTCTTCAATTTTATTTTCTATATTTCCTGATATAGTGTGTCACCTCCATAGTCGTCTTCTTCAATTTTATTTTTTTTCTTCTTATTTCTTGATACATCGAAGAAGGATGCATCTAGGACTTCCAAATAGATTGTGAAAAAAAGGTTCAAAAAGACGGGAAAAAATTGATCTACTGGTGGCTTTAGTAAGGAATTTGGATCGAAATCCATGAATGATGTCTATGTTAATAAAAAAGCATACTAGCGTAAATGTAGAAAAAAAATGGATGTACATTTATCTTCTAAGTGAATGTTGAGAAGGAGAATTCGAAATAGATGATTTTCTTATTCATCTTTTTCTGATATATATGGGTTCAGATTTTAATGTATCATATTGTTTTTGTTTCTTAAATTAATGTATAATACCTTCATTTCAACATTATGATACATCACAATTTCATCATGTACAATGTATCGTGTTTAAATACTAAATTATCTTATGATTATAGTTTGGGATACATTGACTGTTTTTTAATGTATCTAGTTAACTTTGTTTCTCAAATTAATGCATAATGTCTTTGTTTCAACACTTTGATACATTACGATTTTATCATGCACAATATATCGTGTTCAATATTAGTTTTGATACATAAACTTAATTAGTTTTCATACTTGATACAAAATTTCTACCAAATGTATCATGTATCTATGTGTTTCTATGTATCTTCTATCTTATTCAAATTTAGAAGGATATGTATTCGTACACAATACATGATACATTAAAGTGTCACACAAGTATGTATCAGATTTATAAATGGTGATACGTAAATGTTATTACCAAAAGTCTATTTAGTTTGAGGCGATATGTGAAGATCTTGAAGATCATGTACACAATATTTTGTCATTTAAACAGTGTTAATATCAAATACGTTTTTATCGAACACAACTGTACAAATTGTGCGTTAGATACACAATTTTATAGAACACAATTTTACATCTATTAAATCATATAACTGATACATGATACTCTATATTGTATCAGATACACAACATTCTATTTTTGCATGAGTAAATACACAATTTTTTAGACATAATACGTAAATTTGAATTTATACTAATGGTATCTGATACGTTGAAACTACCACAAAGTAATGTATCAATCTCAAACCTAATTATTTGTATGAAAAACAATTATTATATGTATCTAGTAGAATTATAACACTTATCAATTTTAAACAAGATACATAAATAGTAATGTATTTATAAATCTATCCATATCAAAAACAAAATTCAAAAAAATGATTACGCAACATTACAAAAGGTATGAATGATCTATCAATGCATAAAGAATACATTAAAAATCCAAACTCTTGTTTCTTCACCTCAATAATGTATTAGTTCTCCAAATTTTTCAACAACTTATCGATCTTTAATTCAACTGCAATGGTTGATTTGTGATTCACAAATCAATATTTTGACCAACAACAATTTTATCACTTTTGCATCGTTCTTATCTCACCTCACTTTCTCATATTTTGAAATGTCTCAACAAGATCGACATGTTCAAGTTATATCAGTATAATTTGTCGCAATTTGATTCAAAAAATTGAGAATTTTTTTAGAAATAATCAGAAGAAGAATTTTGGGATACATTAACTTGATTTTAATGTATTATGAAGTACAAATTGAAATGAACAGTAGCTTCTTTGATCATCTCCTACTGGTGCCCACGATCGAGATGAGATGAAGAGGAGGCCAAGCAACATAATCAACATTTTCCTATGATTTTCTTCTGCTATATATCGGATTCCAAGTTTTTCCTCATCTCATCGATATACTGCAATAGTTAATTTGAGATTCACACAGAATTATTTGTCCAACTACTATTCATTATGCATTTTATTAATTTTCGACAAATTTAAATAATTATTTGATGATCATGAAACGATAAATAAAAAGAAAAAAAATAAATTTTGAATTTTTTTAATTCTGGAAGGATTTGCATTTGAATGAATATTTGGAAGAGAATTGATGGAAGAAATTTTGAATTGATTGAATTTGTTAACATTTGAGAGAGATTGACATCAAATTTATTAGCATGATTTGGGAAGGTCACATTCAAAATGATTCTCTTTCCTTTAAAAGTGCAACTGAATTTGTTTTAATGTATCAAAATTTATGTATCCTATGTATCAGGATAACACTTATTTTGAGGGATTTTTGTAAATTGAAAAATAGTAGGGATAAAATGTAATTTAGATAATTACACTATGAGATTTAGGTAAGTTATACAATAAAATATGATAATTTTAAGACTTATGACAAAATCAAGAAGACCAATAATAAGTAAAAAAATAAAATTTCACCACATATTATTAAAAGAAATGTTATGTAATTTATAATCACCTTCACAATGTAACTAAACAGTAAAAATACGATACTACAATTTGTTATTTGAGTTATTCTCAATCTTCTTATCTCAATAGATTATAAAATTATTAAGTATCATTCGTTTATTCAATGATTATGAGGATCAATAATAGCAGAAGATTTAACACATGATTTGTATAAGATCTGGTAGGCGGCATACAATTGGACGCTTAGGGTGTATAATCGGACGCTTAGGAGATAAGTCTTACAAAACTAAGCTCACACTTGAGGATGTAGGCGTTTTTGTAAAGCCGCGTTCAGGGCGACTCTGAGGCGAGTCCAACCAAGTCTTTTAAAACACTGATATAGAGTAAAAATTTATAAATAACACTAATTTATACTTTCTTCATTCATTTTTACCCGTTCACTATATTAAAATAAATATTTTTATTTATCTAATTTAAAAGGTCAAGATGTAAGTTATCACTTAGGGGTCGTCTGTTGTGATGGATAAAGAAAAATAATCTCGCAATAATTTTTATAAGTATCCCTCAATTCTTTGTTTAGTTACAAATCATGGGATAACTTATTCCAAGATTAATAATACTAACAAGGACAAGTTATCTCTACTAGTGGGTAAAATACTAATTCCAAAATAACTTATCATGGAATGTAAAATAACAAAATTACCCCATTAAACCTCTTTTAATAAACAAACAACTTATTCTTAGAAAACATCTTTACTAACAAACAATTTATTCTTAGAAATTATGTCATGCATATTTGACAAACCAAACAACCAATAAAAAATAATTTAAATATAGCTAATCCATCATAACTTATCACAACATAACTTATCTCTTCATAATTAATCTCAACATAACTTATCTACAAACCAAACAACAAGTTCTTAATCTATCCTAATTATCACAGGTTCCTTTGCTTGCTAAAAAAATTACTTATGCAGGTGTAGTTGTACATGAATTACGTATGAGAAAATTTATGTATTATTTTATGTAAGATTTAGTCATTCATGTATTAGTTATTCCATCTTTTATCATGCACAAAATTATACATAAACTCTTTATAGTTATGCAGGTTCCTAAATTGTTAATCAAACACTGCATTAATTTTATAAATAATCCTAACCAGTATTTTTAAAAATATTATTAGGGGCGAATCTCGAGGCAAAGCGTACGACAAACGCTCTGGGGCACAAATAGAAGACATAGATTCATAGAGTGTAAGTCCTAGATTTTGGGGTGTAAGCTCTAAGCGCAAAAACATACGCCCTAGGCGTCATATTTTTTATTTTTTTTGTTTTGAACTTTTTGTTGAGTTAAATCATTTTTTTTATTGATGTAAAGATATTTCTCAAATAGTAATTGTGATACTTTTTTTCTTCATTACGAGGTATTAACACCTTTCTCAAATAAAAATCATAATGTTTTTTCTATATATTATAGGTTATTTATTAAATTTTATTTATAAAATAATTGAAAGTTCTACTTTTAGTTATTTTCTTAGTAATAAAACTATAAAACTGAATATAAATGAGATTGCGCCCCGTAGATCCATAAGACTTACAGTCCGTGTCTTGAGGCTTAGGTCTCACCTGTAATACATAAAACGTCTCGCCTCACGCTTCCGCCTTTTAAAACACAAATTCTAATTAAATAAACTATCAAATATGCATGATATTACTTTTACAAGATTTATTATATATGTATAACGTTTCTCCTAATCAATTACTAAACGACTCATCTATATACCCTCGTTATCCAATGAATTTTCTAAAATATTAGATATATAAAATATGAAATTAATATTTTGTTCATTATTCTTTAAACACTTGTCAACTCAATATATTTTGAACAAATAAAAAAGTCATGAAATAGTCTAATGTACACATGTACTTGTACAAGTTTGTATTATGGATCCTTCTACTTAACTATTTACCAATTAAATCTTAAACTCAATAAAACATAATTTAAAAACACAATATCACTCCGCTCTATTCATTAACCTGACTTATGTGACATTGAGATAACTGAGGTGGCGAAACAGTGTAACTACACGTGTTATGGCAAGTGAATTCCATATTTAAATTTTATAAAATATTAAAATAATATAATAATAAAATAACATTTTTTAAAAAAAACTATTCAAAAAAAAAATTCTTCTTCGCCCATGCCACCTACTTTCAGTCATCCGCGTGTCTTCCCGGTCCCTTTTTCTTTCTTTTCCACAACCAATTGTCTTCTTCTTTACACTATAAAAAAATCAGATTTTCGCGACGAACGAAATCTGTTGCCAAATCACCCAAATCTGTCGCTAAAAGACTTCAGCGACGAGTTAAATCTCATATTGTCAGTAAAATACTCATAGGTAAGTCTTTAGTGACGAAATTTTGTTGTCTGTCGCTAACTCTAGCGAAGGATTCGAGATATATAATTTCATCACTACCTTTAGCGACGATCTCTGTCATAGCTATTTCATACAAAAGTTATCGCTAATTTGGTTGATAATTTCGTCACAGAGAATTGTTAGCGTCAAAATTTTTGTAGCTATATTCCGTCACAATTTATGCACAATTATTGCTAATTTCATCTCTATAAAATATTATATTATAGAAGCGTCACATTTTTTATTCTTTTATATTATTAAACATTTATTCAGAATCCATATAGATTATACTGAATAAGAAGAAAGTATATTAAATAAGCATTACAACAATCTAATTTTATATATCTAGCAACTTAAAGACTAAATAGTTGATCCAAGAATATATAAATGCTAAAGACTCAACATTCATAATTGTTCTTTTAATCAATAAATAGTTTTTTAAAGACAACTAATCAATGACGTGCTCGAGAGACCATTATCACAACCAAAGACATGTTAGAAACGCTATATAATTTTAGCAAGAAAGACACATAAAAAAAACTTGAAAAAATAACAAGGTGAGATTCATCAAGTGCGTGGTACTAAAAAAGGGAGGGAGCAAAAAAGCTAACAATGTGGAAGTTAAAAATCTTATTTTTGTAGATTTCACTCGAATGAATTAAAATTCGAATAATACGCTTGAAAGGAACGTTTGTGTCCTCTCAAATAACTCAACTTAGTGTCGTCTATTAAGCAAAACTTAGTGACTCAATTTACTTGATAAATGCTATTACTTTGAAGCAGGGGCGTAGCTACCCTCTCCTAATTGGACACCATTCGTCGAAACATTACATTATTTTTATAAATAAAATGATACTTTAAATGGTTAAGTAACACATTTTGGACACGCTTGAAAAAAATAAAATTTCTTAACTCAGTGATTTTAGTCTTTTATTTTTATTAAAAAATTAAATAAAATTTAAAAGTAATTATCCAATTTAAAGTTAATAAGCAATTTCCATACAGGAGTCCGGAGCCTAAAGACTGAAAAATGTTCACAAAAATTCTAAAACGCTATATAATATTTTTTTTTAACTAAAACGACAAAATCGCTCACTAAGTAGCGATTTTATCTGTCGAAAAAAGTAAAATCGCTGCTACAAGAATGAATACACCATATATCACAAGTTGCCAATGGCAATTACAAGCTTCTATCATTGATGAATCACATTATAAAACATTTAGCAGACACTAAATCAAAAGCTTCAAGGGAGAGTAAAAAATTTCATTTATAAGTAAAATTGATGACAACTAAACTTGACAACCTTTCAGAAGTGTTCCTCACAAAAAAGGTATCGACAAAAGGGTAGATTTGTGGTGAAGTCTACAAGTTGAACATTGAGAACAAAGAAAATATAGTTCGAGAGCCAACTTAATTCATTACATACTTTACATGAATTGCATGCACATATACTATCCACAAAGGAAATAACGGACACAATTTAGATAGTTTATTTTCACAATCCAGAATAAATTTACCCATAAATTTCTAATTCGAAAACATATTGAAATGCAAACTGTTAGGATCTAATTCACTCACACTTGATGAATAAAGAAAACAAGAACCTTAGAGAGAATGAGATGAGAGATCTAGAGAGAGAAAGAGAGAAATCAATATTTCGTGGTAACACCCCGTGAGTAAACTTCCACGGCGGTGGGGTATATATATTAATAAATCAGAGTATTTTTGGTTATAGATAATAAATAGAGAATAAATAGTAAAACCTAAAATTTAGGTCGGGCCGCTGCCCCGAACCCCTCCTTTGGATGGGGGCTCCCACCCCCCCATAACCCCCTGGCAACCTCACTGCGGAGGTTAAACCGCATAAATAGTTATATATATTAATCAGGCTCCACAACCTAATACAAACTATTACCTGGAGTTTGCGTGCCACAATCCTTCTTATATATCCTTCATGATTCATTATGATATTAGTTGGACTCTAAATCTATTAAGAATCATAAGAATCAATTGAACTTTCAATAGAAACTGTTGGTAGTAACCATGTGTTAAAACTATAATTTCATGTTTGTCTCAATGTGCACTTCAAATAGCTAACCAACTGAGTAATTAAGATTTCCCTCGAGGGAGGATCCTCTAACAATTCTTTTTCTTAACAAATGAGCTTATGAAATGATATTATAGAGTCCGAAACTAAAACGGTACAAAATTTTAACAAAAATTCCAAAACGGTATATAAAATTTTATATTAACCAAAACGGTAAAATCGCTGCAGGCGCAGCGACTTACCTCACCTGAAAAAGTAAAATCGCTGCTGAGGCAGCGATTTTGCAAAAATTATTTTTTTTTAATAAAAAACAGAAATCGCTGCCTAAGCAGCGATTTCAAAATTTTGCTTCTTCTTGACAGCGATTTCATATTATTTTTTAATTATAATTTTTTTTAAAAAAATAAGGTATATCGCTGCCAGTGCAGCGATTTACCAAAAAAATAATATTTTTTTTCTAATATAAATCGCTGCTACTGCAGCGATTTAAAAAAAAAAAATTTTTTTTTAATAATATAAATCGCTGCCAGTTGCAGCGATTTATAAAAAAAAAATTAAAAATTTATAACATAAATCGGTGCAAGGGCAGCGATTTATGTTATAGGATGTGATGATGTGACTAAGAAGATTGTAATAAAAGCAAATTAATGAGTTGTTTATTGAGATATAGTAATTTACATTAGAAAAAAAAGTAAAATTAATGAGTTTTTTATTGAGATATAGTAATTTACATTAGAAAAAAAAAAGTAAAATTAATGAGTTTTTTATAAATCGCTGCACTGGCAGCGATTTATATTATTAAAAAAAATTCTTTTTTTTATAAATCGCTGCGATTTATATTAAAAAAAAAAAATTTTGGTAAATCGCTGCACTGGCAGCGATATACCTTTTTTTTTTAAAAAAATGATAATTAAAAATAATATGAAATCGCTGCCAAAGCAGCGATTTGGAAGAAGCAAAATTTTGAAATCGCTGCTTAGGCAGCGATTTCAGTTTTTTATTAAAAAAAAATCATTTTTACTTTTTCAGGTGAGGTAAGTCGCTGCGCCTGCAGCGATTTTATCGTTTTGGTTAATATAAAATTTTATATACCGTTTTGGAATTTTTGTTAAAATTTTGTACCGTTTTAGTTTCGGACTCTGATATTATATTTACCGGATCATCCCACCAGATTCTGAAAATCTATGTCTAGACATACATGTATATATATATACTTTCTCCAAATTGTGTGTGTTATCAAAAGTACTTTCTCCTAGTTGTTTAATAACGATTTACTTTTATGTGATATACAATATCTGATCATTACTCAAGAACAAAAAAAATCCAGGTAAAAGAAGCTTTAGTTTTAATACAAACAAACTCCAAATTAGTGGTCATAATCTACTCTCTGTTGATGTTTGGTTATGTACAACTATCTAGCTGCCAAGAAAACATTTTCCTTCTATGGAGAAACCAAACCAAAGGGGGTTAAACTAGTGGCAAAGGTATTACATTTTCTTAAAGAAAGAAAGAACAATTGTCTTAACCCTCTCAATATTACATCAACTTTCCACTATACAACATACTCTCAATTAACCAAAAGTTTCTCTTTTTTTTTTCAAAACGCCATAATCTTGACTTGAAACTAAAGATTCCCTAGAAAAAATGAAATCATATAAAAATCAACAATTCTTAAAAATTCAATCAATTACTGTTAATCTCTTGGTATTTTGAAATATGGCAAATTTTTATCATAAAGGTAACTTCAACATGTTCCAGCGAATATGTTCCAGTGAGTTCAAAGTTGCATACGGAATACATGTTTCAGAAAAACCAAGTTGAAAAGGGAATCATGTTTCAGTAAAACCAAGTTGAAAAGAGAACTGGCGTTCAACAAAGTTTTTCTTACTTATTTATGGAAACCTTATACGTAAGTTTTTCCTGGCAGTTTTCCTAATTAAGAAAAAACTGCTGAACAAGTTTACATGTCAAAGTCGAATGAAAAAAGGGAAGTTTGACGTAAAGAAGTATTTCGAGTTATTGAAGCAGTGAAGACAAAGTTGTGTTGAACAAGACTTAAGCGAAGATGCGGCAAAGTTAAAGTTGAAGAAGGAGTTGAACTGGCTGCTTAGTACAAGTTCATCAACGCAGAAATCTATTTGAGGAAATTATGTTTTCTTAATTAAATAAGGAAAGTGTGATTTCTTATTTATTTAAGAAAATTATGTTTTCTTATTAAACAAGGAAAGTATGCCTTATTATTTATTTAAGGAGAAGTTGTTAAGGTTTTGTTCAACAAAGATTTGTTGAAGTTAATATGCAGTATCTGTAGAAACGAAATCCAAGTAGAAGTCAACAAGGATTTGTAGAAGAGAAATACAAGTTGAATCGTACAAGGATTCGTTGAAGTTCTGATCTATAAATAGGGAGCTATTTGCATCAGAAAATATTGCGCACTTACATAGAAAGAAGATCACAATACGATCAAGAGGTTTTGAGAGAGGTTTGAGATTTATCGAGAGTGTTGCGATTTGTGAGAAAAAATTGTAAGATTGTAATTAAGAGTTTTGATTACAATCTGAGTTTTGTGAGTAGAAGTTGTTCGACAAGTTGTAGAACTTGAAGAACATTAGAAGATATAAAACCGTTTTTTTTTTTGTATTTGGGTAACTAGAAATAAGAGTTTATAATTTTTTAGCTAGAAATTAGAGTTTATAATTCCCGTAGGAATTAGAGTTTATAATTCCTGTAGGAATTAGAGTTTATAATTTCAGGTTACATAGCTTTGTAATCGTTGTATTGTTTGAAGTTTATAAATAATACAAAGGTTTGTTAGAATTTAATTATCGTTAACTTTCAAACAAACAGAAACACGTTGTCTGTACGTGTTCCTTTGAAGTATTCTGGAGGGTAGAATTTCAACAATTGGTATCAGAGCAAGGTTATCTTTAAAGAGTCTATTAACTAAAGATAAGAACATTATGAATTCTTCACCTCCTCTTGGGCATGGTCAAGGGCAACACATCAACAGACCACCATTATTTAATGGAGAATACTCAATAAGACTTCATTCAAGCTAAAGATTATGAACTATGGGTTAGAATTACTAATGGACTGTTAACTTCTATTATTACTACTATTACTGATAGTGAAGGAATAAGGTACCTAAACCTACAGAAAAATACGAAGAAGCTAACTACAAGATGCTAGGGAAGAATGCAAAAGCTAAGTGCATTCTCGTATGTGGACTAGGACCTGATGAGTTTAGCCGCATCTAGTTGTTTCTATGCAAAACAAATATGGGACACTTTACAAAACGCTCACAAAGGTACAACTCAAGTTCGTAAATTCAAAATTGCCAGACTTTGTTCTGAATATGAAGCATTCAAGATGAAATCCAGAGAATCACTTGAAGATATGATCACAAGATTTACCATTGTTGTAAACAAATTAATATCCTTGGAAAAAGTATACACCACTGAGGAACAGGTGGACAAAGTACTAAGGACTCTGCCTAGATCATGGGAAATAAAAATTATTGCAATTAGAGAAGCCAAGGATCTAACCAATATGACTTTGGATGAATTAGTAAGAAATCTGAAAACTTATGAGATGAATGATGACAAATGAGGTGAAGAAAACAAAGAGAAAAATCTTGGATTTACAGCAAGTGAAAGTGATGAATCAGATATAGATGATGATGATTTGGCATTGATAAGTAGAAATTTCAAGAAATTCTTCAAAAGGGGCTTAAATTCTAGAAAAAAGGTAACACACATTAAAGAAAAGAATATAGAGAAACCACAAAGTGAAGGATGTTTCAAGTGTGAAAAAACTGATCATCAAATTAAGAATTGTCCTATGTGAGAGGTAGAATGGAAAAAAGAAAGAGTTGAGAAGTAGAGCTTTTAAACAAAAGAAAAAATAAAGAGAATGAGCAAGCGATGTATGCTGCTTGGGGAACATGTTCAAAGATGTATGACGAAGATGATGAGGACCTTTCTTTGATGGTCATAGAAGAGTCAGAATCTGAACCTGAATTAGAATCTGAAGGAATGGAAGTAAATCTTTTTTATTTAGAAAATAAACTAGTAAAGTTCTCTAAGAAAAAGTTATCCTTCTTATCACTCACTTTCATAGTTACAATTCAAGAACTAGTTAAAACCAAGAATTAATTGCTTGTTTTCATGACTAGTTTAAAGTTTGAGTATATTGATCTTGAAAAAAGTCAATTCTGATCTCAAGAAAGAAAAGCAACTCCTAAAAGAACAGATACAACAACTTGATTCCTGCACTTTGGCTCTTTAATCTGAAACTTTGAAACGAAGTATTACTGGGGATGAAAAAAAAATTTAGTGCTGACCAAATCAGATGTGACCAAGATCTAATTAGGCTAAACAGTGAACTATCTTCTGAAAGGGAAAATTCTAGGAGAATGAATCTTGAATTGTCTATAATAAAAGCTGATTTGAAAAGAGCTAATAAATGGACAAAATCCTCCATGATAGTAACCCATCTAGGTAACAATACAAGGAACATTAAAACTGGAATAGGGTATGAACAACCAATAAATAGCAATGCTATGTTTTGTATTATTTGTGGTAACTCAAGTCACTCTAAACAATATTGTCCTAAATACAAAGCTACTGGAGAAAATAAAACAAAAGGAACTTATGAAACTGTTTAGAGGAACATGTATATTCCTAGAAAAAACAGTCTGCGCAAAATGGGCTCATAGAGATCTTATTTATCCTTTTGATCAAAACAAAGGACCCAAGCTAGTCTAGGTACATAAATTTAACCTTTGAATTTGCAGAAAAAGTGAGAGGAAGCAGACAACATTCACCAATTGAACATGTTACTTCAGATGCATGATCGAAACTAGAAGAAATTCCTCTCACTTGAGAAAAAAAAAAGAAATAGATGAATAACATTGACTGAAAAAAGGGGGGGGGGGGGGGAGACTGAAAGAAGCATGTGATGGAAAAAGGTCCAACCTATGCAGTATTCAATAGTTATGCACACTCAAATGATCAATCAATCAAAAATATGATCAGCCAAGAAAAACACTTTCAAAAGGAACAATCTGCAACTAGGAATGATGAAGATCAACTAGGTAATTGAAAGCTGAAGGAATTGGACTTACAAAATCATCATTCCATACTGAAATGTATGTCTACTCTACTTAATTAAGATAGACCAAATATTAAGACTAATGCACTAGGTCAATAAAAATTTGTCCTAATGATGTTTAAAAAAAAACAATTCTCCTTCTCTAAGTTCAACATCAACAAACCCAAACTAGTTTTCCAGAACAATGGCATCCTCCTCAAATCTCCACCTTGCTATAATTCCCTTTGATAATCAAGAAAGATTAGTTATTCTACCCGCTGTACTATACATTGATTCGTACAGTATAACCCGACACTCTCTTATGGAAGATGCATCAGTTCAGGGAGAAAAGAGAAGATAGTGTTTGAAAAAAGGGGATATGATGCACAAAGTAAGGGGGAACACATCTTATCATCACAGGACCAGGTAAATAGCTCTGATGATGAAAACATTCCTCTGGTTCAAATGCTTTCACAGAGACGATCTCGTTTTAAACGCAGTTCTCCTGTTTGTCAACCTTTTGCTATGATTCTCCCTGAAGCTCTAGAAGGTCCTTCCTCTACCTTATCAGCAAAAGTACCAGTGCGAGTAACTAGGTCCTTACAACTTACGAGGGATGCAGCACTAAGAAAACTCGCCCAGTAAAACGTAAGTCTTTTCCCTCTTCAACTCCTGCAGAGATTGCTGATGATGTAGTGATACAGTGAATAGTAGGAAACGTAAAAGTAACTCATCTAAACCTAAATGTTCTGATCTCGAAGAATTTGATGATGATTACACTGCTTGAACACTAGCTGTTAGGAATAGAAGTGTGATTAATGGGAGGATAATTTTTGGTTTTGGGGGTGGGAAGATAGATGAGTTAGTGGTTCTCTTGCAAGCTCAAGGATGGACTGAATTGCTGCTCCAGGGACCCCATAGTCGTAAAATGGATAGAGTAGAAACCCGAGAATTTTATAACAATGAAACAGGGTCCGCGTCTTTACTTACGAGCATGGTTTTTGGCGTATCTTTTACACTTACTGCTGAGATTCTATCCTCGATACTTAATATACCTAATAAGGGATACAATCACTATATCAAAAAGGATTGGCCATCTTTGGAGGGTAGCACCTCTGCGATTAAAATATCTTCGATACCTAGGATACCTAACAAGGGAGCCATGTTACCTTTGCATCAGTTGTTATTTAATGTAGTTCATAAAATCCTTCTGCCAAGAAAGCAGAAAAAAAGGACGGAACTTGGATCTTACTCTTATGGAGTTGCTGTTGTCTAAAATTCAAATTAACCTGCCGATCTTGATACTCAGTAATATACATAGTCTGTGTTTGAACATTTTGGTGTGCCTGTCAAGAAGTGGCAGATTCAAACTATTTCAGATGTCTTAGGGAAGGTGGATTACATGAACATGCTTGGTACAGAGAAAATGGTTGATTTAAAAGCTCAACGATTAAGGGCTTCTCTCGCTGCCAAAGAAGAGGAGATGGAACCATTACGAATGGCTAACTCATTAGAGATAGAACAAATTCGGTTTGCTCAATTGGAACGAGAGAAATTAATTGCTGAGAACTGCAGGATCAAGGATGAACTTGCTCAGACTCAGGCTGCTTTGCATTCACGAAAGATGTGAATTTGGGGTATATACAAAGTATCATTGGTTTGCTAACTAAGGGATCCTCAACTTCTTCCACCTCTATGCCACCCTCTGTTTAAACTATTATTCCTATGTGCAGTCTTATATTTTTGTTTCATGACTTGTAAAGCATGTAGTAGACATTCCTATTTTTGTGTGGATAATGGTTTTATGTCTAACTATTGATGTAACTAATGACCAAGTTTGGTGTTTTGTTTTGTTATAGTTGAGTGTCTTATAATGACTTGTTGTATGCATATGCATTTTGGTACTGTGCTTTTGGATAATGGCAAAAAGAGGAAGCAACGTCCATATAGTGTTTAATGTATTGCGTACTTATTCAATGCAAGCCGATTAAATTTGCCATAATAAAAAAGGCAGAATTTTTTAATCTTCTGGTATTTTGAAAGATGAAAAATTTGTATAAAAAAGGTAACTTCAACATGTTCCAGCAAATATGTTCCAGTGAGTTCAAGGTTGCATACGGAATACTTGTTTCAGCAAAACCAAGTTGAAAAGGGAATCATGTTTCAGCAAAACCAAGTTGAAAAGAGAATTGGCGTTCAACAAAGTTTTTCTTACTTATTTAAGGAAAATTGATAATGTTCTCTTACTTATTTAAGCCTACTTAAGGAAAAAATGTTGGACAGTTTACATGTCCAAGTCGAATGCAAAGAGGGGAGTTTGACGTAAAAAAGTATTTTGAGTTATTGAGGCAGTGAAGACAAAGTTGTGTTGAACAAGACTTAGGCGAAGATGCGGCAAAGTTAAAGTTGAAGAAGGAGTTGAAGTGGCGGCTTAGTACAAATTGAATACAAGATGAATTGATAGCTATTTTATTGGTTCTCCTTATGCCCTAAATAAAATTATGTTAGCTATTGATTTAGCGACCAAACACATCTGACAATAGATATTAATTTAACGATAATCTTTTTTGTAGCAATTAATCTTAAATATTTTAATGAGTGAAATATAACTATTTTGTCGCTAATCCGTCGCCAATTGTTAATAAATTTTGCCACCATCACTTTGTCGCTAATATTGTAGCTAAAAAGGGGCGCCAAAAATTTAGCAACGACCTAAACATTCTATCGCTAATCTGTCGTAATATTATATGCCAAATAACTTTTTGCTTTTTTAGCAACAAAATTGTAAATTGATAGCTAATCTGTTGCTATATAGCGACGTTGTGAAATATGTCTGTACCAAAAATTTGTCGCTAAATATAGTTTTTTTTGTAATGTAATTAGTAGACCCTGTCATCAACACCTCTTTGACATCATGACTATTATCAGTGAGGGAGATAGCAATGCTAGTTTCATGGTAGTGCTCATCGAAGTCCACTTATTTTTACTGGAGTGAGAGAGAAACGACATTGGTCCTTTTCGTCAGAACGAAGGCGGCGAGAAGGTTCGCTGGTTGCATGCTGGCAGGGGCAGCTCAACGTAATCGGAGGCCCAAAGTGAAATCTTAATTAGAGGCCTAAAATCTAAATAAACTTCACATGCATTTATTTAAAATTTATTTTTCAATTTACTAGTTCTAAATAAGATTTTATCAATTCAACGTTGAAAATTATTATTTTACTCGAGCAATCATTATATGAATTGTTAATGTAGTTCTACAAGTAATAAGTTGACAAATTTTAATTAAGTATAAGAATTAGAACCATAGTTTTGATGAAATTGATAATTTGGTTATCCCACATTTTATTGTGTTGTTGTAATGCTTCAAAATTTAAGAAGAAATGAAAAAAAATAATTTAGAAATTCACTTTGTTGAACACTTTTTCAACTATTAATTAATATTTTGACAGAATATTACTCTAACTTAACAAAAATTTAAAAGAAGAGAGTGTTAAAGAAGTTAAAAAGATTAAAGTAACGTGAGTATTAGTGGAGAGAGTGGGGTTGAAGAGAATAAAATAATAATTATAAATATATACTTTTTATCATAAATAATCAATGTTTTTTCTAAAAATAAAGTAACACATAAATTTATTCTAGGTACGAGAAGTTGCCGGCAACAAAAAGGTTTGCCGACTGGAGCTGATTGTGTGACAGCTTATTAGGGTTGTTGATTTTGTGAAGTTGGAAAAGGAAGAAAGGAAAATGATGAGGTGTGCGGTAGAAATGGAGATAATGAGGGAGAGAGTATAGGTGATCACGCTGGCAAGATGAGTGATGTCACGACTTAGGTTTTGTATGGTTGTGGAGTTGAAAGATTATTATATAACCTACTTATTTAATATTTTTACTTAATAATTTTTAAAAAATACTTAATAATATAATTATAGTATGTTAGTATTAATTAATTTATGTAACTTGAATTTAATATGTCATTTATTTAAGGGAAGGTAAGTGGGCGACTATACTATACCCATTATAATGTATAGGAGAAGTTTAGTCGATCGTTTGGCCAAATAAAAATGATAGAGGGAATTCTATTCTTTTTACTTATACTTATTTAACCACTCATTCTTGAATTATATAGATGAAATAATGTCATTTTCCATGAAATTGGTATCTTTAAGTTTTTTTTAAGGCAAGTAATTAAAAGTCAGCACTCAGCAGTAAAAAGTCCATGTAAATATCCACGTGCAAATCTGGTTCAACATTTAGATGTAGACAATTTAATAGGAAACAAAAGATAGTTATAAATATTTACTATTAAAGGAAAAATCATCACAAACAAAAGAAAACGAAAGAGATTACAGTTTCATTCCAATTGACTTATGACTTTTAAATGATGTTTTTAATTAAAGATATATTAATTAGTAAAATATGATTATATCATTTTAATATTAATAATAGTATGAGAAACAATATTTTTTTAATTTGCTAAATAAATATATAAGGCCAATTATTAAAATGAATTGGAAGGGCCTATATATCTCTTTCCATTTGCTTTGAAAAACCAATCATGATCCACACATGCCCCTATTTTTGAATGAAGGAAAAAAAAGTGAAATAGCACTATAAATGAGGGCTACATGCATGCATCGCCCAAAGATAACCAATCGATTCCAATTTTCCAAATTAAGTACCTATAATATTTATCCACCTTGGATTCCAATTAGACATGTAAATCTTCAAAATGTTACACAACTAATTCCTAATGAAATAACAACAAATTTTAAAAAAATTACACAACTAATTCCAAATGAAATAACAACAAATTTAAATATTATACATGATTATTTCATTTAAAAGCTCAGATTATTAAATACAAAATATATTTTTATTTATTAATTATATTTTCAACAAAACTTCATCATTTACAAAATTATCTTATCTAAAAGTTTAAATTAATTAAAAAAATAACACTTTTATCAGTTAGTTATACTCTCAATATTCCTCCTTTCAAATAATTCTTTCCTATTACTTAATTAACTATAGACATACATTATATTCCTATCTTTGTTAATAGAGGGCAAAGTATTTCGATATGCTTTTGGCACAAATTCTACAAATTATGCTTGAAATTATTGTGAATACATGGCGAATTTAGTTCTTTGAGGATGCTCTATATGATCCCCGCCCGGGTTGCACGACAACAAAATAAGGCAATACGTTAAATTTAAAATCACGATATGAAATTACATAGCGACTAAAATTTCCATAAAAACTTGCGATGAGCATCGCACTGTTACCTAGTGCATGGTACCTTCACACGTGCACCCATGAATGAACTCTATAAAAAAATATCAACCATATCCTACGAGGATCTCAAAATATTCTTTCAACTTTCATAACTTAATTAATTAAGTACTCAAATTGTTCACCTTTTTGGTTTAATACTAAATTAAAAACCAAACTAAAAACCAAACGATAACGATTCGAAGATAAAATTTCATTTGAATATTTAGAAATTATTTACAAAATAAAATTTAATGACATTAAATGCAATAATAAAATAAAAAAGAGTGAGTCATCCATCAGACCATCACTCCTTTAAGGGGTATGCCACATTTTTTATTAGATTACCCAGAATATCCCGACAGTCCCTACAAACCCCATTCTAGAAAAAGAAAAGATTCTGAATAAAATTATTTTGCAATTTAGTGAAATTGGACCAAAACCAAAAACCCAGGGGCTCATAAATGAAAACTAGCAGCAGTTTTGTTTTTTTCCGATTTTTTTCGTACTACTAATATTAATAATTTCATAAAATTCAAAATGAAAAGGGATACCATAGTCATTACAAAATGTATCGAGGACAAAACTGGAAATTTTCGTCCAACTCAACTCCTTTCTCAGTAAGCAAACGCATTCGGTCGGTTCCTCGCCGCCGTTTTCCTACTCCGGGAAGACGACGACGACGACGATGATGAAGAAGAAGAAGTACACGATTTAATCGAAGCTTTAGATTTCGTTTTTATACTCTCTTCTTCATCCATAAAAATCTGCTTGCACCTGCACTCTACGCTACAAAATGCCCATTCTCCCCTGTAAAATAACACAAATTAGATTCAGGATCTGAAATTCCATTAATTTTAGTAAATAGTTAGAGATAGAGAGAGAGAGAGCGGTTAACTTACTTGTACATGTAGATATCTTTTCCAGGTAAGAGTTTCTGTTTACAAAGGAAACAGGAATCGAGAAATCCAGAAGGTTCGGGAGATTTTGGGCTGGAAAAAGGAGAAGTGGGTTTCATCAATACCATACTAGCTTTGTTAAGAATTTGCCAAGTAGAAGAAGCATTTATTGTATTAATATCTTTATTATTGTAACCTTCGAGTACTACACTGAGACCCACCATCTCATCAGGAGAAAAGAGATTTTGGTTAATCTGAAAATGAAAAAAAAACTTTGTTGCTAAATAGGAGAAGAAGATGTGAGTAAGGGTGTGGGGGGGGTGAGGGTAGCCCTAATACTAATACATACAGCTGAGAAAAATGGGCAGTAAGAAAGGACGAGTAGCGTAGCGAATGATCTAAACTTGGAATGCTTAGTTGAATGCCACGTTGAAACCCCTATTTTGGACTCTTTAGCTTTAACTCTAACCTCCTATTTTCCATTTTGCTAACAAATTTAAAATTAAATACTATCGTTTTATCCTTTATTTTGTCGTCTTTTGTAAATATATATTTCCAATCGGTTCGGTTTATATATCTTAAAATTAATAAGATATTCTTTTGTTAATTTTCAATTTATTGATTTTGATTCTTAATACGAATAAGAAAATGTTTATAAATTATATATTATGATTATTTTAATAATTTATGCTATAAAATAATAATGTATTTTATAGAATGCTTATAAAATAAAATAATAATAATTAGCATGAAAAATTATATAAGTGTAAACACAAAGATAAATTAACAAGGCTACAATGAATTGTATAATGTGAATGAAAGGTTTTAAAAAGAAAATACATAAAGTATTGAGGTTATATTTAATAGGACAACTTTCACGTATAGCAAATAAAAGATTATATTTGATGCTATAGCAAGTTTACATAATTGCGCTCCATAGCAAACATAGAAACTGTATATTCGTTATACATATACAGTTGAAGCAAATTGTATAACGAATTGTATTATTATAAGTTATAGAAAGATTATATACAATTTGAATTTGTATAAAATGAGAAAGAGAGAAAGACAAAAGAGACTTGACAATGAATATACAATTGAATCGAATTGTTTAAAACGAGAAAGAGAGAAATTAGATACAATTTGAAAATTGTATAAAACGAGAAAGAGATAAAGACAAAAGAAACTGGGAAGAGGAATATTTTTATTATATAATTATAAGCGTATAAGACGAAAATATATATACTTGCATGTGTATATACAATTTTCTTACGCTTTATACAAACAGAAATGCAATTTATACATTTTGCTTTTGTTTGTATAAGTGAGAAAGGCGAGGGTGGCGAGCGAGATTTGGGAGAGTGGCGAGCGAGATCTGAAAGAGGGGAGAGAGAGGAACAAAAATATATGTATATATACAATTCTCTGCTTTATACAATAAGAAACAATTTTTATACACTTGTGTTTATATAAAAAGTGAGGAAGCGAGAGATTCAAGGAGAGTGGCGAGCGAGATATTTGAAAGAGAGGAGCCTGACAATTTTTTGCAAACGTTTGTTATGGAGCACAATTAAATCAAACCGTAGCTACTCCATTTATTTTAGATTATTAATTTGTTATTATATATAATTTTCCCTAATATTTATAAAGGTATAAAGTTATAAATTACTTAATTTTAAAACTCCTAATGAATTAGCTATTTACTCAATAATTCGATATTACAAAACTATAACTAAACCAACAATCAAATAATTTTTTATTTTATGAAATTATTAAAATTTCGTTAAACCAATAACAATAAATCAAATAACATTTTCTGGTTCACTATTTCATATCCCTAATACTTGATGCACTGCTCCTCTTAAAAGAGATGCTGTTCGGACATTTATTTTTAATAAATGAATTCTGTGCTCATTGTGTAATTTCGGCATTGCGCATTTAATTTGAACAATTTTTTCAATTGCTGTGACAGAATATTTAAAGATGAATAACACGTACAATGTTGCCTTTGCAAAAGAGGAAAATGACTCACACAATACTATTACCAATTAGGCAAATATTTGATTAGATCACTAAAGGTAATCTTTAAATTCAAAATCAAGCTATGTTTTGAAATTAGTTATTAAATTTATCAATAAATTTAGTTAATTCATTTCTTCAAAGGCTCCTAGCTAATTTAATTTTTTTATAATATATCGTTAATTGGTAGCTAAATTATATCAACATAAAATTTAATTAAGAATTTAGCTATGTAATTTTCTCTATCATTAATTTTTTTTCTCCTTAAGTCGTGCAAGTTGTACAAAGAGCTAACATACGAACGGAAAATAAATTTGTATGTCTTGATGATCAGATTTGACCTAAACCTCTTCACTGTTACTGTAATTATTAAAAGTGTGTTTGGTAGGATAGGAAAATATCTTCTGTGGAAAGTTTTTTTTTGGAAATTAGATAATTTTCTCACTCGTTTTCTAATATTTGATAATTAAATAAAAAAATATTATTCTAAAAATCTAGTAAATCACTATATAGGCCAGATTGTGATGGAGTAGGGGTTCGAAGGTGGTGGAATCAAGGTGGGATGATCAAGGGTTGCCGAAGATTGAGGATATTGAATATACAGAATGGAGACGAGAAGACAATAAACTTGAAATGTTACTTGTGAAATTTTTCTCTTTTTTTTTATTTTCTTTAAAATATCATTTTCCGCCCTAAATATTTTGTTTTAATAAATTAAATATGAGAAGTTAAAATTTAATTCCTGAAAAATATATACCCCATATCAAACACAGTCTAAGTTGTCAATTAATTAAAGATTGAATTGTAAGTTGCCAATTAATTGACAATTGAATTGATCAAAACTTGCCAAACATACAAAAGATCAGTTATGGGGGACATATATTGTCCAACTTACCAGCACTAAGTAATGATAATTATGACTATATCGGAGAGCTCCAATGGTTAAATAAGGGGCAAATTCATAACTTGAATTTTATGGTTCATATTTAATTTCAGATTTTATTACAGCTCGTCATTGAATTACAAATTTATTATTTGAAACTTTTTTTATATAAAAAATTTGAGTCAATAATTTATTCGATAAGATGAATCCATAACAAACATTGTAACCATTTGTGCAGATTATTAATATTTTCATATAAAATAATGTTACTCGTGTTAGAATGAAAATAACTTTTAGCGGTAATAAATATACATATTAACGAGTATTAGTTATTTATCATTAAATTTAATGTCATTATAAGTTTTAGAGGCATTTACAAAAAATGCTAATACCGATTTAAAATACACATTTAGTGTGTAGTAACAATTAAATGGTACAATTGATTAACTATGGTCTCTTAGAATTGTGTTATATGTTTTTTCAAAAAATGTTTTGTTGGAAATTAAATAAATTTATCACTCATTACCTAGTGTTTGATAAGTAAGTAAGAAAACACTATTCTAAAAGCATCTACATGCAATCTAGCAAATCAATATCTACAATAACAGATTCAAGATTTCTATTAAGGAGGGTTCAACTTTTTTTTTTTGTAATGTCTAAGTTCCAGTTTGAAACATCAAAGTGAGTTTTGAACCCTTCAATCACTAAGTCTACCTCTAATCTTACCTTTAGAAGGTTCAAATTCAATATCGTTATAAAAAAAAATTAAAATACCTTATATATACAATGTGAGTTTTTACCAAGAGAGTTCGGGTGAACCCCCTCGACTATCTCTAGGTCTGCCTCTGATCATGTAGGCAGGATGGTGTAGATCCACGGATCCAAGCTGTCATTGAAGCTTGGAGAGAGAGATAAGAGAAAGAGCAAGCGGAAAAAAATAATTTCTGATTTTGTATTAGTGAAAATCGAAGAGAAAGATTAATGCCTAAGCTATATATAGGAATAGTACTGATATGACTAACTAAAGGAACAACAGAAGAAAAAAGAAAATCTAACCAACTAACTACATTATTGAATTAAATACAGCTAATGACAGACTGTACAAAGTTAGTTACAAAACTAATATAAAGGACTAAACAAGCAATTAATCTTAACACGCCCCCTCAATTGGAGGGGAAGAATTCACTGCCACCTTGTTTAATATGGCAATGTGTTTAACTCCCGTTAATGATTTGGTGAAAACATCAACAAGTTGTTCAGTGTTCACGAAGTGACAATCCACTTCTATGCTTTGTACACTCATGGAATAAAGAGTTTCTAGCTATGTGGATTGCTGCTTCGCTATCACAATACACAGGGATAGGTGAAGTACAAGGAAAATCAAACTCTTCTAGGTTCCTTCTAAGCCAAATAAGTTCTCCCACAACCATTCTGAGAGCTCTATATTCTGCTTCAGCATAGGAAATGGAAACAATAACTTGCTTCTTAGATTTTCAATTCATTGGACTGTTTCCAAGCATCACAATATAACCACTGATGGATTTTCTGAAGTCTGCGAAAGATGTCCGATCTGAACCACCGTAAGCTCTAAGGGTAAATCAAGGAACTTTGACATGATGTAGGGTCAACTTTCATATACATGAGAACATGCATTGCAACCTTAAGATGAGGTTCTCTAGGGGTTTGCATGAATTGGCTCAAGTCTTGCACACTATATATATGCTATGTCCAGTCTGGTGTTGGTAAGGAAATTGAGTTTACCTAAAAAAAATTTATAGTAAGTGGGGTTATCTAGGAGAGTACCATCAGATGCATGCAACTTGAGATTACACTCCAATAGTGTTGCTATTGCAGTACATGACAAGGAATCAAATTCTTTCAGTAATTATGTGGTGAATTTCCTCTGGAAGATTATCATACCATCTTCTCGGAATAGTAACTCAAAACCAAGGAAATAATGTAGCAGACCTAAGTCTTTGATCTTAAAAGTAGTGTGTATAAATAATTTAGATTGTTGATTTCATTGAGGTTTGTTCCAGTTAGGACTATGTCATCTGCATACACAACAAAAAATACCAATGATGTAGCAGTATTCTAATTGAAAAGATAATAGTCCTCAACTAAATGCACAAAACCTCTTTAATATAATGCCTCAATGAGCTTGTCATACCACTGTCGTTTGGCTTGCTATAAACCATAAAGGAATTTTCTCAGCCTATAGTGGGTACCTCTAAACGTTGAGGAGCATCCATATAAACTTTCTCATGCAAGTTCCCATGTAAAAAGGCATTGTTCACATCCAGTTGATAAAATTTCCATCCGTGTTTAATTGCAATGCTGATTAAGGTCTTGATAGTGGTCATTTTGACCACTGGTGAGAAAGTATTAGTGTAGTCAACCCCTGCTTGTTGAGTGTATCCTTTCACTACCAATCTTGCTTTAAACCTCTCCACAGTTCCATGAACTTTTTGTTTTATGTTGTATACCCACCTACAACCAAAAGGTCTCTTCCCGGTAGCAAAGTGACTATATCCCAACTTTGATTAGTATGTAAGGCTTCAAACTCCTGTGTCATGGCTTCTTGCCAAGAAGGATTCATGATTGCTTTCTCAAAAGAATCAGTTTCTCTCTTATGGGAAATGTTTTGCATAACATATTGACTTGTAAGGTGTAAAGAGGTGAGTGAAATGTAACCAGTGTGAGTAAAAGGGGCACTGAGAGTTGGAGGTTCTGGTGTTGTATTCTTTATAGAAGGAATTGCAGATGAGAGAGGGTTATGTGTATTCTGGAGGATCTTCTAGGAGAATATGAAATATAAAAGATTGATTATCAGAGGGAGGTATATGTTCAATGGATGAGAAATGGGGTGAGTGAGGTGGAGGTATGACAGTAGAGAACTAGGTGAAGTATCTAGAGTAAGCAAATACGGTAAAGTATTCTCAGCTTGCAACTGTCATTTAATCAAAATGTTATATGTAGAAAAGTTAGTTGCAAAACCAGATGTAGATCTAGAGTTGACATGTTTTAACATAGAAGGAAAAGAAGAGTGATCTGGTGAACAAGCAAAGGGGAAAATATTTTCATAAAATTGAACATCTCTAGAGACATGTATTTTCTTGTTGGCTAAGTTAAGAACCTTGTATCCGTTAGTTCAAAGGGATATCCTATGAAAATGTAAGAATGAGTTCTTCGTACAATTTTTTCTTTGTGAGGCTGCAGAGTAGTGGGATAGCGTAAACATCCAAAACTTCTAAAATAAGAATAGTTGGATGAAGAAGCTGATAAGAGCATTTGTTTCTTAGGGAAACAGATGGAAGTCGATTGACTAAATATGTGGAAGTTAAGCTCCCCAGTATCTCATAGGTAATTTAGATTGATACCGAAGTGTTCTGGTTGTTTCTAACATATATTTGTGTTTTCTTTCCATCACATCATTTTATTGTGGTGGGTAAGGACATGACTTTTGATATAGGATTCCTTTTGACGGGAGTTAAGTTAATGTTCCATTACTTGTGAACTCAGACCCATTGTCTCATCTTAAAGTTTTGATGGAAGTTTGGTATTGATTTTCTACCATTTTGACAAAAGCCTTTACAACTTGAAGAGTGTTGCTCTTGAAGCTCATTAAGTGAGTCCAGATAGATCTACTGTAGTCATCTACCATGGTCAGAAAATATTTGTAATTGTTGTAGGTAGGTACATGATAAGGCCCCAAAATATTTATATGTAATAGGTCAAAGGTTTGATTGTAGGTAGAGGATTTTTAAGAAAAAAGAGATCTATTTTGTCTTGTCGTGGGGCAAATTTGGCACAAAATGGGTTGTTTGGGAGAAAAGTGAGTTGGTATGGAAGTCATTCCCCTCATTTTCACAAAAGGAACATGTCCCAACCTATTGTGCCCAAAGAGTCTACGATGTTCCTGGAAGAGGAACAAAGAACATAATTGGCATTAACAAGTAAAGAACTGGGAAGAGAGCAAACCTTTTTATTATCAGAATAATGAACATTTACAAGTGAAGGAAAATGGGACGGGGCCTGTGCAACGTCATTATCACACTAAACATTAAGGTTATGACCATTTGAAGTATTACACATAGAAGAAACAGAAAAGAATGAAGCAGGAAATGAAACTGATAAAGTGAATGAAGAGACTTAGTAAGTTGGCATCTTGCACAAAGAAAGTATAACCCGTTCCTTGCTTTACCAATCTTCATAGGTCTCTTCATTGACGGGTTCTGCAAGATACATGATGAGACAGAAAAATTAACACAAGACTTGAGAATTTGTAAGGTAAGAGAATAAATAGAGATAAGGTTGAATTTGAAACTAGGAACAAATAACACTTTGTGTAATGTCAGTTTTAAATTAAGAACCACATCACATATTTCTTTTACTTTCACTCTATAATCATTTGGTAGGCTAACTATAAAAGGATAAGGTAAATGTCTGATGTTAATGAGAAGGTTCTTATTACATGTCATATGGTTTGAGGATGCGGTGTCTAGAATCCAGAAATCAACAAGTTAATGACAATATTTATGAGATAGAACTTTCATAATTTCACTATGAGTATAGCAAGCAAGAATACCTACAAACTTTACAGCTCTACTGGTGATAGTGTTTGATCCTTCAAATGGTGAACCAACATGGAAAACCTCCAACAATTACATCAGTTGACCATGTTGCTCTTTAATTAAGTGTTGAAGAGGATTGCTTGGACCACTGGAACCACTAGCTCCATCCTGGCTAGTGGAGATCCCTCTTGTTAGTGGCTCAATAGACCATGTATGCACAGATGCACCAGATGTTGCGTTTTTTCCTTTTGTAAACTTGATATTTGGAGAAAAATAATGAAGCCTGTAACACTTGTCTTTGTTGTGGCCTGGCCTTTTACAGTAATCACAAGACAAATGAATAGCTCAAGAGTTGCCCTTTTGAGGCTGGGAATTTAGAACTATTACCCGTGTTATAGTTGTATTGATTGTAATTGGTTTTGAATTGATTACCTCCAAAAACAACATCCAGTGATGTTCCTTCCAAGGTTAAATGGTTTCATGGCCGTACTACACGCTATTTTTCTTCTTGAATGAGGACGGAAAAACTTTGAGCAATGGTGGAAAGGAGACTCATCATCAGAAGACTACCTCGTACAACAGTGTATACTTCATTTAGACCCATTAAAAACTGGTCCCTTTCTTGTTCAACTTTATGCATAACAACATTAGCACCACAAACATAGGCACAAGTACACTGATTGCTATTGTCTAGCGTTCCAAGTTCCTCCCAAATTCTTTTCATTTTAGTATAATAATTAGTGACGTCCATTGATCCTTGAGTTAGGTCAGTGATTTCTTTCTAAAGTTGATAGAGTTTTGCACCATTGGTTTGATTGTACCTATCTTTCATTTCCTGCCAAAGCTCTGTAACATCCTTGACATATTGTAAGCTATGAGCAACGTCCCGCGAGAGTGAGTGAAGGATCCATGAGGTGACCATATCGTCGCACCTCTACCACTGATTGAATAGAGGATCAATTTGAACAGTAGGTTGTTGACATTTTCCATTGATAAAGCCTATTTTGTTTTTCACAAATAGAGCTGGCATCATGCCTCGCCGCCAAGATCTGTAGCCAGTCCCATAAAAAATAGTGGGTATTATACCAGATCCAACACTTCAGAGCGATGTAAGTATAGAGTTGTCATTGAAGCTTGGAGAGAGAGATGAGAGAAAGAACAAGCGGAAGAAAAATATCTTCTGATTTTGTATTAATGAAAGCTGAAGAGAAAGATTACAATGCCTAAAATTTATATAGGAATAATATTGATCTAACTAACTAACGGAATAACATAAAAAAAAAACTAACCAACTAACTACATTATTGAATTAAATACAGCTAACGGCAGAGTGTACAAACTTAGTCACAAAACTAATACAAACTAATACAATGGACTAAACAAGCAATTAATCTCAACAGTATAGGGGGGGGGGTCGACGGTGGTGGAATTAAAGTGGGATGACCAAGGGTGTTGGGGATTAAATATAGTAGTCGGGTGGAGAGAAGACAATACTGTTCAAAGATCGGTTATGATTGTTTTTTTATTTTATTTTCATTAAATAAATTATTTACCTAGATAATTTTTTTAAAAATCAATCAGACATAAAAAGAAATTAAAATTTAATTTCCAAACAGTTTTTATCGTGTACCAAACACACTCTAGCTTGTCAATTATTTGACGATTGAATTGATCAAAACTTGCCAACATACAAAGATCAGTTATGGGAATATATATATCGTCTAACTTACCAGCACTAAATAAAATTATTTTCATCTTAGACGAAAATCGATATAGAGAAATTACTTAAATATGTAATTTATTTTATCACACTTTTTTAAAAATTATTATTTGAAAAAAGTTACAATTCTCTCATATTTTCGAATGATCACTTTAATCAATACAATATATTTCATCATACTCTTTAATAGAAATTACTATTTGAAAAAAATCACTACTCCCTCATTTTTCGGATAATCCCTTTATGTGATGTATCGAAATGTTGAGTGATATATTCGAAATCAAAACATAATGTATGAGGACTTGAGAGATGTATACGAAACTAGGACGCTTTGTGATGGGACGTTTTGGGATGTATCTGGATTTCACCAAATTAAAAAAAATTGTAATTTAAAAAAGAATAAAAATAAAATGTAATTGGTTCTTTGCAGTTGACACTACAAAACTTATGTAAATTACTGAAAAGATATAAGTAATGAAAATTATAACTATATCAAAGAGTCAAACTTCATTTTTTAAATAAGGGTGAATTCATAATTTAAATTTTATAGTTCAAATTTAATTTGAATTTCATTTCAGCTTGTTACTGAATTACAAATCTATTATTGAAATTTTTAACTCATACAAAATTTGAGTCAATAATTTATCCGATAGGATGAATCATATATAACATTAACAATGTAGTCATTCATGGAGATTAGAAATGTTTTCATACTAAACATTACAATGAAAATAACTTTTAATGATAATAAGTATATATTAATGTAACAACCTGATTTCGTCATTATGTAAAAGTCAATGAATAAAAAATTTGGGCCAGAAAACTCTTTCGTAGTAACTTGGACTTACCCAACCTAATCCATATTTGAAAGAAATCGGTTTCATTAAGGTGTAGGGAAAATCTAGTTATGAATAAGATATCTAATTGTGGATTAGGTAAGGTTTTAACTCTCCGAATTCGTATTTTGATTTGTAGAACCTATTTTCTTGGGTTATTAACGATGAGGAAGGGGTTTGATCTAAGAATTATTGTGAATAAAGCCCTAATTTGGATATTGTGATCTTTGGTTTGGTCTGAGGTTATTGAGTTTGTTATAATCCGAATAATTAGACGTTTGATTGTTGATCCTTGCATATATTAATAATTGTAGACCTAGAATAAGCAAAAAGAATCCGTAAAGGGAAGATTCAAGTGCCTAAGGGATTCAAGCTTGAATTTGAGGTAGTTGATGGCTGTGATTCTATGATTGTGTGATATACAATTGCTTTGCTTCATTGTTGTACTTGTATATGTATGCATGTTGAAATATTGATCATAGATGTTGAAAGGAGACATATAAATATAGATATCATGAAATCATGATTGAATAGGTGGTCTTCATATGTTATTGTGATGTGTTATTGGGATCGTCTGCCTAGTTCCAGCACACTAACTTGGATCGAATTGCCATGTTCCAACATGCTAACTGCGATATGTTTCCACGTTCCGTCATAAAAATTGGATCGAATTGTCACTTTCAGCATGCTAACATTTTGACTTTGGGTACCGTGAGAGGACCAACCATGTGATGAAGAATTTGAATTGTGATGTTGATTCTTATGATAGTATTAAATATGTTGATATTTATGCATGCATTATAATATTGTAATAGTTTGTCTTTGTTACACTAATGAGATAGCCGCGTGATCCTACCAGTACACGGTGATTGTGTACTAATTTTGCATTTGCTCTTATTTTTGTTGAATACAGGACATCTCATGCGACTGTTGATAGACATTGCTTAGAAGATCAGTGATCATTTCAATTCAAAGGTGAGCTAGTTTTTCTGGGCTTCCTTGACTTATATTTTTGTACAGTCCATTCTATTCGACTTAGACAAGCTCTTAGAAGATTTTCGGTTAGGCTTATGAATCTTGTTAGAGTTTCGGTACATTGACTTTTAGGTTCTAGGGGTATTTTCACATATGTTAGTTTATTAACTTACTTCCATTACTTAATTGTCTTAGTTTTGGTTTAGTTGCTTAGTTTGGATTGTAGTAGTGGTTCACCCACCGGATGATAAGTATGGGTGCCAATCACGATGATTTGAATCGTGATAATTAATAAATTAATTAATTGTTATTAGATTTAATGTTATTATAGGTTTTAGAGATTTTTATAAAGAGTGCTAATAACTATTTAAAATACATATTTAATAATACTTAAATTATTGTTAATTAGTTATCGCTTAAAAATATTTTTGATATAGTATTGTTGCATCCAACAAACTGTTATGAGTATCATGTACGTTAATTACTCATAGATTTGTCATTTGGTAATGATTCAATAAAATATTTTATTTAGTTTATCATGGTATAGTGCATATATTATTATTTGTGTAAGCATTTCTTTTTCTTAACAGTTGAACGCTAATAGAAGATAGATTATCTCAATTGCTTCCGAAGCTTCCATACATATAGTCGTAGGGGGGAAAATATTTTTAGATAAATATTTTTCAATTTTCATATTTGATTGCCTTAGATGTTTTGAAAAATATTTATCAAATCAATTTGTTTTCCTTAAATTTAAGAAAAATGACTTACCTTCAAAATTAACATTTCCCAAAACTCTCTTCCAACTTTAGATTACAATTTGTCATGAAATTATATAAAACAGTGAGAAGAAAGAAGTAGTGAGAAGAGAAAGACTTCTTAATCTTGAAGTATATTCAGAATTCATAGATCTTCCACAAATCTTATTTACGATGAAGGAAAACCCTTTATTTATTGGGGAAACCTAACTTGGTCCACAAGTAGAATTCCTAATCATATCCTAAAAGGCCTCCACATAATTAGTCATTCACTATGATATAAATTGTTTATAACACTCCTCCTTGAATGTCAGTAGATTATGTGCATCGTTAAAACCTTACTAGATAAAATCCAGTGGAAAAAAATCTAGTGAAGGAAAAAAGTACACATATCTAATAATACGCATTATGGATGCCTCATTAAAAACCTAAAAAAAGGAAAACCCAATGAGACAAAACCTTGCGAGGAAAAAAGAGTACATCACGTATTAACTCCCTCTAATGAGAACATCAATCCAGAGGCTTGAATCTTCGTTTTCCAATCTTGTGCATCATGTTCTTGAAAGTTGTAGTTTGTAGGGACGTGATGAATAAATCAACTATAGTATTACTTGAACGGACCTCTTACATGTTGATATCACCATTCTTTGGAGCTCATGAGTGTAGAAAAACTTTGAAGAAATATGTTTCCTTCTATCTCCTTTTATGAATCTTCCCTTCAGGGTCAAAGATTTCTGCAAGTTCCTTACTTTAACTTCTTTAAGCAAATAATCTATTGCCTTTTGAAAACTCTTCAAAAGTTTCAATTCAAGTCATCAACTTGCATAATTATACTTGTATAGGTTCTATGCATTTTGAATCAATTTAATCCTTATGAGGACGATAAATAAGTTTTCCAAAAACTTGTATATGCTTTAGATACTGAACCCATTGGATATTTTCATATCAATTTGTCAAGTGACAACATTCAATATTAGATGTATGACATCTTCTAGTGTCTAGATTGCAAGTCAAATAAGCTTTACGCTTACCAAGATGCATCGTTCCACTTTTCACTTGATAACTATTTCTACACCAGCATACTTTAATATATGTAGAATTTATGTCCACATAATATTTTACAATATTGCGTGCTATTGTTTCAAAGATATCATCAACGATATATCATTTTGCATTGATTCACAATACGACATAACTTATTGAGATTTCATCATTTTATTATTTTTAGGTTGCTACCCCTCTCATGAGGTTTCATAAAGTGTCGTAGGCTCTCCAAGAGCACATTGTCTCCTTATTATGATCATTTTGATTCTTTGATCCTCCTCCATTTTCAAGGGTTATTTTATTAGAATTGATTAGTCTATCATGCTTTATGCATGTCGTAGACTCTATCCTTAAGGGACATTTAATAGGAGTATTTACAACTCTTGTGTTGCTTCTAGTCTCCCCCTTATGTTAGACAAACTAACATATGTCTCAATCTTTGTACATCATTGTATATTCATTGATTATGTACTATATATCAAAATAATCAGATGAAAAATATTTGGTCCCCAACCATAAATCAATTGAAAGAAAATCTGATCATAATTTATTTGTTTTGATACGTACAATTACTTTTGTACGCGGTATCATATTTCAGATCAACACGTGTAGTTTTATTTTCATAAGTAATGATTTCACCATCTTTCTAAGATATTTAATGTCACATTAGCTTGAATATTTTTCAATATTATCAAGATAAATTATCTTGATTACATGTTCTGAAAGTTGTGCTCTTAACTCAATTATCTTGCACAAACAATTATGCGAATGACAAATTACAGGTTGAAAACAAACACACATGTGATTATCTTATAGATGCATCTCTTTATCATATAACATGATAGGCACATGGACCCATATTCACCTTTAATACTTTTCAGAATTTAGGGATTTAGTCTCAACATTAGTTGATCCAATCAACTTGTCATGAGAATAATCAACAAATTGACAGAATTCTTGAAGATTCTTCTAGTTTTTTATGTATGTCCATTACTCAGTATGCACATCTTTAGGATGACCAAATTATTCATGCCAACAATAAGTTTTTTAGTACTCGTAAACTTCAAGTTTACTATGTGATGTGTCTTTTTGCTTTAGTAAATTTCCAATTTATTACTATTATATGAGAAAATTCAACTTTAATACTCTAAGAGTAAATTTTGAATTTATTTTTTCTCAATTTACTCTACATATTTTAAAAGTGAGTCGTGATCCCATCACTAAATAGACTAATCTGATTATCAAAAAATTGGGTCTATAATCATAGTATTTATGTCAATACTTTTGCAAACATCAAGTTGCGAGATAACAATATGCACATATGAGACCATCTAGAAAAAACATCTGTTAGGACCAATAAGTATCTAAACAATCCACTAGGTTGATGAATAGGTCCACACATATCTGTATACGTTCTAGAACACAGGGGGTTCAATCTCAACTTTCGCTTATGATGGTATCACAATTAACTTGTCTTGCTAACAAGCAGTACAAGAAAGTTCACCATTTGAAAGAATTTTTAGGTTCTTCCATGATGTCTATTTTAATTTTTCATAATTCGTCTAAACATTATAGACTAATAATGTTCCAGACAATCATGTCAAATTAAGAAAGTATTAGAATTAGTAAACTTCTTACCATAGAATGTGCCTCAATTGCATTAATTCTTGTCCAATACAAGCATGAAGATAAAGTATGGAAACTTTTCTATAATACATGTCATCTAACAGACATTTTTGGTGATACCACATTATTGACCAAAGGTCGCAATCTTTCTCATGCCTAGTATGGTGGCTTACACCCCATTTCCTTTAGAGAATGGCTCTATATTTTTTAGTATTTATTAAAAGTTCTCATTCTTCATGAATCGAACACAAACATGTGAGCGTATAAAATTATGATAGCTTTAGTACCTCATTTCATTGTGCATTATTGCTCAAATTATGATAGTTTTAGTACCTCATTCCATATTTATGTGCATTATTCAATCACTTGTCTTCTTTCAGACATATTTTGTACTACTACCACATTCACTTTAAGTAATGGAGTAAATTCAATAAATTTAATGACTTCTCATCATAAACACATTAAATTTTTATTAGTCATTATTATATTATGAAGGGAAAATACCCAAGTACCCCCTCAACCTATGCCCGAAATCCCAGAGACACACTTATACTATACTAAGGTCCTATTACCCCCCCTGAACTTATTTTATATGTAATTTTCTACCCCTTTTTAGCCTACGTGGCACTAGTTCGAAAAAAAAGTCAACCATTGTTGGACCCACAAGATAGTGCCACGTAAGCTAAAAAGGGGTAAAAAAATATTAATAAAATAAGTTAAGGGGGGTAATAGGACCTTAATATAGTATAAGTGTGTCTCTGAGATTTCGGGCATAGGTTGAGGGGTACTTGGGCATTATCCCTATTATGAATGTTGTCCATTAAAACTCAAAACCAATGTCTTATTCATATAAAAGTGTCTTAGGTCATAACTCGATGAAACTTGAACCCAATATCTTCTCATCGTGGTGCACCCAGTCTTTTACCCAATGTCTTACCCTCTTGGTGTGATTGGACGTAAATCCATCGTTTTATTCTTTTGGTATGATAAAACTTAAATTCATATTCTTACTCACTCTCAAGCCTTGAAAATAATTGTAATTTTATCACTTTTGATGATCATTATTATGATCGTATATTATAATAACACAAAAAAAATTGAGATTATTGATTTGTTATAATCAACACTAGTAGTTAATAGATATAGCTTAATAGATCACATACGTCATATAAAGGTTGAAAACATACCTTTCACTAAATTGTGTTTATTTAATTATTAAAATAAATTAAGAAATTCTCTTTTCAATCGGTTAAGATTAAACGTATAAAAAGTCGACAAGTCTCTTTAAATACTTACTTTAGATGGTTACTCCAAATCTGTCACATAAATAATTATAACTTAAAGATAAATCATACCTTGAAGATATAAAACGCTTGTTGAAACCTTATTGCATAACTTATGCAAGATCTCTTTTGCACTTTTCCCGTCTTCTATTGTAATTCTTTAAAAACATAACAATCATGATGATAACGTGTTTTGAAACTATATAAAACAGTGAGAAGAAAGAAGTAAAGAGAAGAGAAAAGACTTCTTATTCATCTTGAAGTATATTCATAATTCATAGATCTTCCACAAATCTTATTTACAATGAAGGAAACTCTTTATTTATAGGGAAAATCTAACTTGGTCCTCAAGTAGGATTCATAATCATATCTTAAAAGGACTCCACATAATTAGACATTCACTATAATATAAATTGTTTATAACACAATTTTTTATTGAAAAAATCAATTTATTTTGTCTCTACTCTCTACCCTCAAACCAGCCCCCCTTCCCAACCATCCCCCATAAAAATAATAATTTAAAATTGTTTTTTAAAAATATTTTTAACATCAATTTTTTCACCTCACCCCCACTCCTAAGTTATTTTTAAAAAATATTTCTAATTTTAATTTTTTTTTATTCCACCTCCACCCAACTATCAGACTCCCCACCCTTGTTTTCAAAAAATATTTTCAACTTCAAAATGTTATCTTATCACCCCACCTACGACCTCCCCTACCAGCCCCACCCATCCCCTACCAGCACCCCACTCCCCCAAAAAAATTTAAGTTTATTTTTAAAAAATATTTCAATTTTAAATATTTTATTTTTTCACCTCTACCCTCGATCTCCCTCTCTTCTCCCCCCCCCCCTCCCCCCCCCAACCCGAAAACAAAATCAATTTATTTCTAAAAAAAATTCAATTTCAGAAATTATTTTCTACTCAAGTAAAAATTAATATATTTCTCAAGAATATTTTTCATTCATAAACCAAATAATAAAAAAATAAAAAATATATATTTTCTACTCATTAATCAAATATGAAAAAATAAGTTAAACATCTAACTTTTTTTTTTAAGAAAACATTTTTCATATAAAATATTTTCCTTCCTTCCAAGCACATCAGTAGAGTCCACTTTTTAGTTGGAAAATTTATTATATAAATATGTAAAATTATATACATGTATATATTCGAAATGAGAAAATAAGTTAAACATCAACTTTTTTTTTTTTTTTAAGAAAACATTTTTCATATAAAATATTTTCCTTCCTTCCAAGCACATCAGTAGAGTCCACTTTTTAGTTGGAAAATTTATTATATAAATATGTAAAATTATATACATGTATATATTCGAATTAGTTTCAATGAAACCGTACCCAAAGAACTTTATTTCTTTTCCATATAAGAAAAAAATATCTCTTTTGAGTGACCCATTAACATAGAAATAGAAAAAGAAACAATAAATATCCCAAAGTATGATGGTGCTATAAAAATATAAGAAATGACAGTTGGTGCTATAAAAATATAAGAAATGACAGTTCATATCACCCCATTCAAACAAAAGGAAAAAAAGTTTTTTGTCCACACTTGGTGACTGATAAGCACAAATCATTGTCATCATTACTTTTAAGATAAACTTTCACCATCAATGAATTCATTAGTTTTAATTAAGGTAGTAATAATTAGGATAATACACTTTATTGTACTTCACCAGCATTATGGTGGAGGCGTGGAATAAACTGATTGAATTGAGTTTGTGCGATTAAAATGAGATGAGTTAATAAATAGATGAGTTAGAATTCGTTTAAAAATTATTTAGATAAATCATAAATTCGCAATTTTTATTAAGTTTTAATTACCTTATTGTTTGTTTGAGAATTTTAATACCTAATTAAAAAAATGTTGGCAATGTATTACTTATTAAATTAAGAAATGTTTTTAAAAAATATCTTTTGCAAGATCTTTTATGGATCAGTTTGGACTATAATTTATTTTTTTTATAAGCAAATTGAAATAAGTTGAACTAGTAAATAAATGGAGTAATAATATTTGAGCTGACGCATACAATAATGTACACATGAGTTATATAGAAGTATCACATGTAGTTAATTAAGTTCATATATTAATCTCCAAGAAACTTGTCGAATTAGTTAATTTAATTTTGAATTATTACTTCGACTATTCAACCAGTAACAAATAGGTTTGGGAATTTTAATTTATTAATAGTAAATTTAATTTAAAGAAACACTTGAAGCAAGTTAAAAATTAGTTTGATGTAATTCATATTAGAAGAAGATTTAGGATCATGACATTTTAATAATTTGTTTGAGTTATATAATCTTTTTTCTGAGTTACTATTTTCAACCAAATCCTACTTTTGCTTATTACGCTTACATATCCCTTCTTTCGAATCTAAGTTACGAACAACAAATATTCAATAATTAGCCAAAAATCAAATAATTACGCTCAAGAAAAGAAAGGAACTCATGTGTGGAAATTTTCTAAAGCATATGAATGTCAAACTATAATCTTCGGGTAAACACCACAACTTATAATTAAGAAGTTTAGTAATCTAGCCATTGTACATCTATTTTATAACTTTTCATTTATGCTTTACTATGTTTTGAGGACAATATTTTAGTAACCTTGCGTTTTAGGCATATTTCATAATATTCTTGATTATTAGCTAAAAGATGTGATTAGATGATTTTCAAATAAAAAGAAATGAAGAAAAACATCATCAAAAAGCTAAAATGTTAATTAGTCGTAAAGTTATAAATTAAGATCGAAGTTAAAATGAATTATGGATAAAGAACTCGAGGGCTATAATTGGTGACCTCGCGTCACAACCTAAACAATGATTATCGATTTAGGCGCACTAACTAGCGCCCTATGCCATAGACAGACCTCGGAGAACTAAGACGTTGTTTGGTAGAGTGTATTAAAAAAAATAATGTTTGCATTAGCTCTGTGTATTAGCAGTGTCTTGTTTCGTACCTTTTTTCATGCTATATACACTCTATTGTGTATTGGGGAATGTATTAACAACACCATGAATTTCTAAGTATTAATAATGTAAAGGTATTTAATGCATGCATTAACACTTTAAAGACTCAAATATCCCTTAATAGCACTTTTACATATTTTTCACCATATTGTTAAGGATATTCTTGTACATAAATAGTATTTTTGTACAATACATGTTATTTTTAATACACAAACCAAACAATACATAAGAAATAATTAATAATGTATGTATAACTAATTCAAGTATTACTAATGCAAGTATTGTTGGATTTTATTTGCCCTAAATTTCTTACCATAAATAGGTTTTCCTTGTAGGAAAAGGTTTTGGATTGACTAATCCTTTTCTTGTAGGAAAAGGTTTAGGACTCTATAAATAGAGGCATGTTCCTTCTAAATTAATCAGCATTCACAATGTAGTCTTAAAAGCTTTGAGAGTTTTGGTTAGAGGGAGAATTTGTGGGTCACAAGCTTGATACGTTATCACTTGTGTGAACCTCTAATGTATTCCGAGTGAATTGGTTGAGGTTGTTTCCCTCTGTATTTTGTACTCTCATATTTATAGTGGATTGCTCATCTCCTTTGTGGACGTAGGTCGATTGACCGAACCACGTTAAATCTTTGTGTCTTTTGGTATATTTCTCGTTGTCTTCTTACTCGTGGTCTTTCGATGTTTGCATTGCTAGCTTCCGCGTTTACACCTGCTTATTTCCGATCCTAACAAGTATTGCTAATACACTATCTTTAACATTATTTTTCTACACTCTACAAACAACCCCTCAAACTTATACACTATCTAGTAACGCCCTACACCATACAAATTTCCTTTATTTTATCAGATTTGGAGCGAAATTTTATCCGAGGAATTTTCATTAAATGAATAAAGGCTATTTTTATAAGACTTTTTTTACGGGGAAAATTGGAGAATACATAGATTCTATTAGCTTAGGAGCTTGTTACTTAGATACACTCTGATTTGCAATATTGCGTATTTTATCGGATTTTTGAGCCTTCAGATACGCCCAGATACATCTATTTGGATACATGAGGTAAAATTTAGGTGTAAATTATTCTAGATACATTATATCCAAAAGGATTCAGATGTATTTGAGATATATAACAAATCTCACTCGCCTACCTCGCTTCTCTCCCATCTTGCTCGCTACTCTCTCATGTATCTGAGATACATATAAATCTCTCACCTTCTTCCTATTTTTGTGTATCTATTAGAGAAAATACATATATCTAAGTGTAAGATTTGTATTAAACTCCTAATGAGTGGTAAAATATATAATAATTAAAAAGTATAGATAATATATATATATATATATCTATATAAATATATATATATATAATATATATATATATATTATATATAGTATATATATATATATATATATATATATATATATGACAGTGAAATAAATATAATTATATAGTTTTCAAGACAAATTTCCTAAATCAACCCTTATAAGAGCCATATGTGAACTTAATCAGAATAATTCATGTACTATAATTTGGAAAAATAACTTAAATACACAACTATAAGTTTTATATTCTCTAATTTTTCTCTTTTTTTAAATATTACATATTCCCTTTTTTTTTTAATTTTAGTGTAAGTTTATAGATACGTAACATTCTCTATAATACACAATTACCCATTTTAATGCCTATTTTTTCCCCATTAAAACACTCAACCTTTTAAATCTGTTTTTGGATTTTTAATTTTCTCCATTAAAACACTCAACCTTTTAAATCAGTTTTTGGATTTTTAATTATTAATTTTAATTAATTTTAAATAAAAGACCCAATTTTGAATTTCAAAATTCAAAAAAGTTGAAATTTCAAAAATTTGGACAATTTCTCTCCCGTTCAATTCTTACTCCATCACGTTTTCAGATCTTCTTTCTCCATAATCGTCTGCTTCTTCTTAACCCAGCATATTTTATTGGTTTCTTCCTTTTCATCTTAATCCATCATCGTCTTTTTCTTCTTAATCCATCATAGTCTTAAACCAGCATCAGGTAAATTAGCTCAAATGAAGTATTCTATTTGCACTGCAACACTTCAACAAAATGGAAGAGTGAAAAAAAATGATTATTATGAATCAACGTGGTTGCAACGCAGTAAGTTTGATGATTGTCGCTAAGATTATTAATTATCCATGGTCCATCAAATCGATTATTTTTGGGAAAAATAAATTGATGATACATATACAATCAGTGTGTACAATGTTTAGTCGATGTACTGATACATGTATTAGTTATGTATCACATGTTATATTGTTTAGTCAATGCACTGATACATGTAGTAGATATGTATCACATGTTTTTCATGTAGTATGAATTTCTGAAAACTGATATAATGTATCAGTAAGGTATTAGTTGTTTAGTTGATGTACTGATACATGTTTTGAAAATTGATGATATAATCTTTGATTTTCAAAATTTAAAATTAATATCCACTTAAGTGCTGATTTTATGCTGATTAATGATCTGTTATCGTAAATTATGTTGTTTTAGTAACAACATTAAATGAACCGTTTTTTCCCCATTTTTTTCTTAACAGTTTAAACTTACTATGTATCATTTACCATGTATCACTAGAGCCTAAAGTATCACGGCACAACAAATTTAAGAGATTTTTTGTAAATACTAAATTTGTCGGAACAGAATGTCATTATTGAATTACACCCTTAAATTTTTGTATAAATTTAAGGAATCCCATAGTGTAATACAATAATTACATTCTGTCCCGACAAATTTAGTATTTACTAATAATCCCTTAAAATTGTTGTGGCGTGATACATTAGTATGTTGTGATACATGGTAAACGATACACAGTAATTTAAAACTGTTAAGATTAAAAGGGGGAAAAATGGAACATTTAAATTTTTTATCTAAATCAGCTTAAATTACGGTAACAGTTTATTAATAAGCATTAATTCAGCACGTAATTGGATAACAATTTCAAATTTTGAAAATTCAAGATTATATCATCTAGTTTGAAGACATTTTTATGAACATTCAGTTATTAAACTTATTGACTGATACATGATAACATTTTTTAAAAACTCGTGATACATTGAAAATCATATGATACACATCAAATTCATGTATCAATGCATCGTCTAAGCACTATAACACACTAAGTCGATATGTATCAGCAAGCACATTTGATGGCGCAATTATTTAATTTATTGACTGATACATGATAACAATTTTCAAAAATTCTTGATACATAGGAAATCATATGATACACATCTAATTCATGTATCAATGCATCGACTAACACACTATAACACACTGAGTACTTATGTATTAAACTTATTGTCTGATACATGATAACAATTTTCAAAAATTCATGATACATATGGGATTCCTTTACTAAAATTTTTACTAATTTCAACAACAATGGTTGCTGGTTTTTTTTTTTTTTTTTTGGTGTATTTTGTAAACCTTTGATTTAGATGATTCGCCAAAATCTTTGTTTGAATCCTTCCGAACATTCATAGGATCATGCAAAGACTTTTTTCTATTTTCTTTCCAATTTTCATCGTCCGAATCATAAATCCTTCTATTAGTAAAAGGATCCATTAATATGATGTAATAAAACAATGAACAAAAAAAAACGGATGATGGAGTAAAAAGAAAAAGAAGACCTAGAGACGGCTGATGTAATATAGCAATGAACAAGAGGAACTTAAGAAGAAGAACTATAGACGGATGATGGAGTAAGAAGAAGAGAACCAGAGAACAATGGTCCAATTTCAGAAATTTCAATTTTTTTGAATTTTGCAATTCAAAATTTCATATTAAATGTTGTGAAACGTTTTTAATTAAAATTAATAATTCAAAATTCAAAAAGTGATTCAGAAGATTAAGATTGAGTGTTTTAGTGGAGAAAAAATAGACATGATATTGGGGAAGTGTGTGTTATAGGAGAGAGAAGACTATGTATCTCTAAACTTCTATTAAAATTAAAAAAAAAAAAATTATGTAATATTTAAAAAGGAAAAATTACATAAATTAATACATTTTAAAAACTAATTACTGATTTTAGCGATACTTTTTGTTTATTACCATTTATAGCAATGTTTTGTTAAATTTGTAATATGTATTAAAAGTGAATTATGTATGCAATATATATGAATTATAATTGTTTTTTTGAAATATATCATGTTTTTTTTGTAAAAAATTATCACATTGTATTATAAGTGTATTAAAATGTGTGATAAATGTATTATTCATGATTAAAATTTGTATTATATATGAATAATAAATTATTCTTTGTAATATGTATTAAACTTGTATTATAAATGAATTAAAAGTGATCAAGTGAAAAAAAATATTATTGCTATAAATGGTAAATATTTTTTTATTATAGTATATTTATGTAAGTTTCCCTTTTAAAAAAAAAGGAAAAATTAGAGAATATTAAACTTATAGTTGTGTATTTAAGTTATTTTTCCTAAATTTTTACTATTAATTTGGAGTTATCCCCTAACTAAAGGCCACATAAAAATGAGCCCAGATATCTAAGCCCAATAAGAATAGATCACGGAGAAGTTGTTGACGATCTGTGAAATCACGTTTTTGTAACAACGTTTCGTTGGAAAATCTAGTTTTGCTCCGACGTTAAGCTCCGTCCGGTGGAATCTCCGATTATTTATCCTCTGAGATCACCGGTAAGCTCGTTTCATCTCTCTTTCGCATTGTATTTCTTTTACGTGTTTGTTAGGAGAATTAAAATCTTTAGTTGTTATAAATTGACAGTTGAAATTGCGTTTAGTTCAAAATAGGGCTAGTTGAACTGCTCTGATTATGAAATTTCTACAAATTCTATTTCTTCTAGCATTGACTCAATGTAGTCAGTCCCACAAAGTGGAGTCTGGCGAGATTGAGGTAGAGGGTTGTTTCCGATAAACTCTCAACTTTAAGGAAAAAACAATTCCAGGCAATCCAGAAAAAGTATAGCAAAGCATTCTGAACAGTTACTAAGGCATAATAATAAGATAATCGAGTTACAAGAAACTACAACAATACAAGACAATGCATGGACTCTCAGTCAATACGTAAAATAAAATTGGAGTGTTTAATGAGCATATATATAGTTGTGGATGAATTTCTTCTGTTTTGGTGTGCCACATTCAGCTCCTTTTTTTCCTTTTGCTTTTAAATGGTACAAATTAGACTCAATGGATCTCCGATAATGTGTTCTATGCGTTGAGACTTACATTAACATCAAGTGCGTAATAAATAGCTAAAAATGGAAGTACCTAGCTATCTGAATGGTGAGTATTACACAAAAAACAATTTGCAAGTGAATGAAGGAAGAGAAATTAGAGATTGAAAGTTTTATCCAAATATCCCTAGTCGTTAAGGATTATTGAGAAGGATCTTTTCTTTTTTACACTTTTGAGGCACTTATGGTTGTTTGCTTTTGGGAATAGGAAGGTAAAAGAAAAGAGTCATGTAGTTAAGCGCTAATAGTATATTGGAATTGTTGCAACTCTACACAGAGAAAAGAAAATATGAAGGAATTCAGGTATAAGGATTCAAGACAAAAAGGGGAAGGCATTTGCCTGATCAAATCTACAAAGAGGGAGGATAGAGCGGAAAGAGCATACATTGATGCATATAGAAAGTAGCAGGTGCAGGCACACAACTTGAGTTAAATTCATTTGGAAATAATATAGCATGACAAAGGGTGAAAACGACCAAATATCACATGAATTTAGTGGTGAGTTATTGGATTCTAGACATAGCTCCTGTTGTATATGTGATATTCTGTCCCTTACAACGCAGAACTCTAGGTTACCCCATTTGTATCCTTGTAATGCCCTCGACTTAGAGACTGCAGTGGTTGTGATAACTCACTAGTTAACAAAACAGTTGTTACACCATGTTTGCTACCGAGTCAGTTGCATTTCCACTTTATGTAGTTTGCCTCCCTATGTGTATAAACACTGAATTTCAGAAGCCATAAGAGGGTGTATAGGGGCTCGGCAGGGCACAATCTGTGTATTTTTATATGAACGTTGTGGAAGAAGTGAGAAAGTCTTTGACATTTGTAGTTTAATGCTCTTGCATAATTCATAGTGTCTTATGTTCAGATTTTTCTCTTGGTCTCTTCAAATTTTCATTTTCTACAGATAGTTATAAACTTATGATTTTGAAATATATATACTTACCAACATGTTATAAGGCAGTGGGCTCTCATTAGGGCAATATTATCTAATCACACCATGGCTTTAAATTTTTTTTATTCCTGTTGGCCTCTCATTGCAGTCCCTGTTTTTTCGTATCTCTCTACTCAGTGCTCCTTTTGCATCTCAAGTTTTGGTTCCCAAGGAAAATCAATGTTAATTTGAGTTAATGTCTTATTATAGACTTTTACAAGTTACAAGTACACAAAATGCTTAACTGTGTGAGAGATAATGGAGTAAAGGTGAAAACGACAAAATCAATGTTATGAGCTAAATGTGTGTTGTAGTAAACCTTTACATCTTCAGAAAAACTATATCTTTTGTATTTGATTTCTCCAAGAGAAGTATAATTTTCTATTCAAAATTGTTCCATTTATAAGATTGTTACCCTGACGATGAATATTTTTTTCTCCTAAAGTGTCTTTTAAATATTCAAATAATACTTGATAATCCAAAATTGAAGTTCATAGAGCTTTTGCTTCTTCTCTTAGAGCTTATGCCCCAGAAATGCAGAGATAAAATGCCTCGTTTTCTGTCTTCACATTTTAAGGAGGGAGAGAGAGTGCATTGAATTTGAAGCATGTTGTGATGGTTAGTCTGATAACTATAATACAGACACTAGAAGCTCATGCAAATGTATATGTCATAGCTACTAAGATAACATATATTGACATCTAGGAAATGCAAACCAAAAGCCTCTTACATTTACACGTTTGGGCTATAAAACACACTTCTGCTTGACTATACTTCTATTATCCCATCAACAATCCTGTTAGATATAAAACTAGTTGCTTTAACGTCAAAAGTCCAAGGTACATGTTGCATATTCTATTACTTGAAATACTGAGAGAATGTAATGTTCTTTGTTTTCTTCTTGTCTGTGCCATCTCTTCCTTTTCCTTTCCATCCATTGCATCCTTAGATTTCCTTCCTCTTCAGAAGCTAAATCGTTTGAGAAATCCATTACCCTCCTCAATTTTTACCAGTTGATCTTCATATGGGAGTTCATTAGTTCTTCCCACTAGTTGTTTTGCCTTCAAGGATGCTCCTTCCCAATCAGTACTATAAGTGACTATTAACATTGAGATTACACATGCCACTTGAGCTGCTAGAAGCCCATAACAAAGGCCCAAAAATCCTAGCTTCCACACGAAGGCCAATATAATGGCCACTGGTGTTCCCATCAAATAGAATGAGTAAAAGTTAATACCTGCACCAACACCGGGCCTAGCACTCCCCCGAAGAACCCCACAACATGTTGTTTGTGGACAATTAGCAAGTTCACAAAGTCCAATAATGGGAAGAACGGTCGCTGTTAGCTCCAGAACTTCTCTATCTTTTGTAAAGACTCTTCCCCATGCTTCTCTCCCTATGGTGGTCAGTATGAATCCAAATGTTGAAGTCAAAAATGCCAGCCCTATGGCTATCCCTGTTGCCAAGCGGGCCTTAGCTGGTCGTCCAGCTCCAAGTTCATTCCCTACCCTACTTGAGACTGAAGCACTTAGGGCCGATGGCAATGTGTACATGAGGGATGTGGTTTGTATTACGATAGCAGATGCAGCAAGTGGAACTTCAGGTCTGTCAAGGTAGCCGGCTAGAACTGTCATGAATTCATACCACCACCACTCTAAGCAAACTGCTAAACAGCTAGGTATAGCAAGTTGAAGAAGCATTATCCATTGCTCTCCCACAGAAATGGAAGGAAGAAGTTTTACATTTTCTGCAAGGGGTTTTGACGGAGATCCGTCTTGGTCATAAGTAAAGAATATATAGCCTAAAAGGAAGAATAAGGTGACAAAGTTGGAGACAAAGGTTGAAATTGCAATTCCTTGGATACCAAGACAGAGAGTAAAAGTCAGGTAAACTGTGATAGGGAAATGCAGCATTGTTGCAAGTGAAGTACACCATAATAGAGGCCATGTTGTACCTTTACACCGTAAGTAGATGCGTAAAGGGTGAAGAAAGCTGTTAGCAATAAGATCCGGGACAGCAAATCTGCAAAATACACTTGCTACATGTATTATTTGTGAGTCTTGGTGTAGCTTAAGCATGAGAGACTCAAAATTAAACCATAAAAAAGCAATAGGTATAGATGCAGTTAATAACATAAAGATTGTCCTTTGGAGGGCAAGAGACACTAAAGTCAAGTTTCTTGATCCAAAAGCCTGGCTAGAAAGTGGTTCCATCCCCAAGGCTAGGCCAGACAATACCGAGTAACCAGTAATATTGGTGAAGCCAATGGCCAGTGCACCCCCTGCCAGCTCCAAGCTTCCCAGCCTTCCCATGCACACAACTAAAATCATGTTTTTCAAATAGGTCGCCAAGCCCATAGCAAGAATAGGAAAACCTCTGTCAATTATTTTCTTCAATTCCTCCTTGACCTAGAAATTATGGGAGGGAAATTGTGCTTGTCAGGGTGATTAATACACATATTTCCTGTGATTTCAAATGTTTTAAAAGGATTCTGTAGTTCGTACCTCTGGTAATGTCGGGTGCTTTTGGGTCTGTTCTGCTGCCATCTTCTTCCTCTTTCCTCTTGTTTGCTTGTTTTGGACTGTTATAGAGAGAGCTTAACTGTGTATAAATTCTTTTTCTGCATGCGCTTCTGTATCCATGCACAAATACCACCCACTCACGTGCACTTATGAAAGATATAGAGAGAGGGATATATATATAGAGAGAGAGTGGGAGTGGAAGAGAGGGAAGGAGATACTGAGAGAGACTAACTTGAGTGTCCAGGAGCAAGGATATTTATAGGGGATGGAGGTGGTGGTGGATTTCTGAGTTACTGGTGGTTGAAAGTTTAGAACTTGAGTTGAGCCATGTAATGAAGCACGGTGAATATTATTTACATTGACTAATAAGGTGTGCTCTCCTGGTCCAACTGTTGTGGCTACAGTTTGTCCTTTTCCCAAGTATGTAAGAACATATCCACTTCACATCAAATGTATTAATATATCCACTTCTCCTTCTTAAAGAACTATGCTTGAATATTACATTACTGATTATGTTGCTCAGACTCTTCAAAAATGCCACCAAGAGCATGTTGGATCCTCCAAAAATAATGCACTATTGGAGGATCTGACATGGGTGTGGTAACATTTTTGGAGAGTCCGAGCAACCTAGGTTACTGATATATTCTGGCCTGAAAATTTTTTGGTATTGAATTGTAAATATGGTTCGTATGTTTTTGTTAATGACAGTTCTTTCTTGTTATCCTTTTACCTTTGTGTTTTATGTATTACCAATTTTGCATTGTATGTTGAACTACTCAAGGGGTTCAAACTGTACCTTGGGTTTTGGCCTTCCGTCATATGCATTCAAGGTCTGTATTTTCATTATTACTTTGGGAGGAAGCCACTAAGGAGACATTTAAATTGACTTCTCATAACCACTTCGGATCAATCTGAGTCAAATGATGGGAATTTTCTATTTGTAATGCATAGAAATAATTACTTTTCTATTTGTATAGGATGTCTTATTTAAAGCAAATCTGAAGTGAACGGGGTATTATTCATAGTATTCTGATTTTCTTATTGTGAGTTGCAACCTTTAGTACATTGGAGTACAAAGTGGCCTAACTATTATTGTTACTTTTGATAATTAGAATTAGGTAATGCCTTTTCTCATGCTAATGATGGAATCTAAAACTATGTTAGTGGTGGTGGTCCCTTGATTGAGCCCTTCTCACATGCTAGTTGGTGATTTTAGGTTAAGCAAAAACCTTCCAGCGATATTTACATCTATGGTTATTCTAGTGTATCCAAAAGATCCCAAGGCCAAACATTATTTTAAATTGTAGCACGCCCTTTGTCTTGAAAAGTTATAACAACTGTCTTCTTTCAATTTTTATATCCTTATTTGTACATGCTTTCAATATCCCTTCCTACTTTGGTTTCCACATCTCCTGCGTATAACGAAGTCTTAAAACCTACCTCCTCTTTGGTTAGTTAGTTATTTTTGGACTCTTGTTGTGTAAGGTTGTTTTCCTCTTACTCTTTGGTGTCTTTAGTTGGGGGTACATGTGCATACTTGCTTTTGTTATTGTACCTGTCTTATGCCTTCAATCCACTATAACTTTGCCTTGTCCATAAGTGACATTTCACCTCTTATCTTTTTCAAGTTTCAGCGATTAGTAAGGAACCTGCATTTGAATTGAGAAAAAGAACAATTTACAAGCTAAGGTTTCTATCTTTCAGGTCATAATGCTCGCCGTTTCCTTTTCACTCAGGTTATTCTAGAAGAAACCTCCTTTGTCTCCATGTCTGTGTGGTAATATTGACTAAAAGTAATTAAGTCATTTGAATTGAAGGTAATGTTAAGTAATTAAGTCATTTGAACTGAAGGTAATGTTGTCACATTGTGATGAAAACATCCATTTGCAGTTTAGTTACACCTCTGGCAAATGACTACTTAATCAATATTGAATTATTGCACTTTTCTTAATAGGGTTGTCAATGCATTTCAGGCACCTAGGGATGGCAATGGGGCGGGGTGGTGGTGGTGGTTGAAATATGTTTTTGGAAAACAAATGTGGGGCGGGTTGTAAGGGCGTGATGCGTGTGGAGGTTGGGGGGGGGGTTGAAATATGTTTTTGAAAAACTAATGCGGGGCGGGTTGTGGGTTTATTGGCTTCTTTTATTTAGTTTTACTATTTCCCTGTCGTATTTGCTCATTATTTTAATGTAATGCTTCCCCGCTAATAATTACTGAGTACTGTTGTGTTTTTTTCTGTTATAGCTCTAATTTTTCTACTTTCTTGCTTTCATTTTTTTACCCTTATTAGGCTAATAATGGTTGTTGATATGAATATTTTGAAAACCTAGTTCATGATTTTTTGTGTTTGATCATTTTCTATGGGTAGATCATACATGTCAATAGATCTATATTGAGTTTTTATCATGCAGTCGAAGTTTCTAAAGTCTATCAGGTTGTAGCTAATTAATTAATTTCTGTTAGTTTTTTTTCTCTTAATGTCTCATGCTTCAATTAAACATGTTATGTTCACTGTAGTTGTTATAATAAATAATGATGTCAACTAACTAAAGTAGTTTGAATGAAAATATATATAAAAAATGAATTAAATTATGCAGGGTGAGGCGGGTTGAAAACAACAAGATTTGCTATGCAGGGTGGGATAGGTTTATGCGGGTTTTCCCCGCCTTGCCCCATCTGCCATCGCTACACGCACCATCCCCCTCCTAATTTCACTAGTATAAGAAAAGATACTGTAATTCTTTTTGCTATCATAATAACATTTCCAACAGGTACCGTCTTATAAGGTGAGTTGTGTTTATGCTGCTAAAATGTTGCACATTTTGGTCCCTAAGTTTCAAGCACTGTATGATAGAATTAAAAAAACCGACGGTGCTTTTCATATATCCTTCCACACACAAATGGTAGATAAGATAAGAGCACTTCTGTATTTCCATCAATTTAATTTGTCCCATGACGTGGAACAAGTTGAAAGAAACTTAGCGTTTTGGTAGGAGTCGATGTAAAGCACTAACCACCAAATGGGGGTCTATGTTGCTTATGTCTGAAAGTTTAAACAACTAACTCTACTGTACAAACGTTTTGACATTCGACCAATGCTTTTGTTCCTTGTCCCACAGCTGCTTTAGTTATTGTTTTCCCACTTTTGACCTGAGAAAACAAAACTTGTTTATTGTTATCTAATCATAATTATTAACTAATAACCTATAGTTTATGAACTAACTGTAGATAATTAAAGTCAAAATTAACAGCAAAAAAGAGATTTTGTGGATCTTCTGTGTCATAATCCATCCTCTAGGCTCTAGGACCCATTGAGCATGATATTTTCCTTACTAGATATAGCACTAATCTCTTATTAGGGTTTGTAACCGCAACTATGATTGTTATTTACAGCAAACATCATCTATTTAGAATAGGTTAGTGGAAAGAATCTCTTATTACTAGATTGCCCACATCATTTGGTCTCTTCACATGATGATGATGAAGTTGTGAAAGGCAATATCGTTATCGTCAAGCTTAAAAAGATAAAATAAATTGACCATCACCATTTTGTTCGACTCTTTCTTTCTCCTGTACCAGATTCTTGCACATGAAAGGAATATCCAAACGTCTTGTAAAATTGGACTACATCATGTTACCTAATCAAAAGGTTTGACTTGAATCGTTGAAACTTTTATATTGATAGTGGAAAAATTATTTTATATTATCACTGCTATTATAGACTACTTTTTTGAACTGTGAATTTCCCACTTTATGTTCCAATCAGATTATGTTCTCCTTGTTGTGATGTAAACAGATGCCTAAAAAAAACAGTATTTCTGGTGCGGTATCAAGTTGCTTTCCAATTATATAGCAAGATTCTTAAGACTGAGTGGCAACTAGTGCTTTACGCCAAAAAACAAAAATACCTTGAATGTGGAATCTTTACCAATTACGAAATCCAAAAGTTGGCAAAGGGGTATGTGAAGTTTTGCATTCAAATGCTACTTCGTATTTCTCTCTGTTCCTTGCAAACTCTGTTTTAAAAGGGTTTTTTTTGGGTCTCGCCCCTGGGCGAGACACTAGATGCCCCAACGCTCCCGTGTGAGGGAGGCTTACACTCTAAGCGTTTGATTGCGTGTCCTAGACACGTGCTCGGGATTCTCTCAACAATTCCTATCAAAATCATGTGTCGAATTCCCTAATTAGCATTGTTAATCCTCAAATTCTTTAACAAATGAATAATTGATGTTCAATTCATCATTAGAATATGAAGATGAGAATAACTCAAATAATGAGTCATAGTATTTCTTTCTTGCTAATTGAGCACATTGTGAGGGTGATTTTCATTTAAACATCCTTCTAAATAGCTAGACAAGTCAAGTGTATCTTTTCATTTTTTGTTGATCTTCATGCCTTAATTCTAAATCTCTCAAAGTTATCACACTTCCTTTATTTTGTAATTTGTAATCTGAAAGTAATTTTGTATTTATTAATGAAAGAGTTATGCTTTAAATTTCTAACTGATAATGATTATTGATTATTTACTTTTAAAAAGTTAATATGTATGGTGTGATAGTAATATCTTTTTTATGAAATTGGGATTCTTTAAAATGTATAGTTTTATATTACACCCTCTGTTTGATTTTGTTTATTCTCGTCTTTTTCTAGTCATTTAGAAAAAAACGTCCCTTGTTTTTTTTGACAATTTTTTTACATTGCATGTTGAAGACCACAAAATTTGATATCTTTAATTTATTTTTCAAAATTTCTAACAAATTTTTACATTACATGAGATCCAAATTTCAAAAGTATTTTTTAATTTCGTAAACTTCATGTAAAGCCAAAAAAGAACGAATAAATTAAAATAGATGAAGGAATACTTTATGATGTTTATATTTTAAAAACATGGTTAGATATTTTGTTTACTATTTGTATTTGATCAGAGTTGCCCTTCTTCCACTATTTGATTTTAAAATGCCCCTTGACACACTAAAAATTGTTCAAAAATATCGTCTCGTTTATTAAATAAAAAATCTAATCCAATAGGTGTAAATAGGACATTTGAGTACTTCAAAGTTAAAACAGTGCTTACAAATAATCTAGCTAATAACCTTTTAATTAGAAAATATAAAACTAAAATTGTAGTTAGAGTGCAAGTTAAGTAAAGTTTTCTTAGACAGTGGCATCATTACATTTGCTTACTTTTAATTGATTTAAACATTAGTCCAAAAAAAAATGTTTATGTACTTCATCTACTTCAGTTATGTACCCGTAGAAATGCATCTGCACTTGATGAACAATGTCCCTTGGAGACTATAATGTACTTTGATTGATGTAATGTAACCATGATCATTTTTAGACTCTTATTTCAATTTCCCATATTATATTCAATGAAATGACACTGGGCTTCTTTTCATAGTGAGAAAAAAAAAAGAAATTTCTTATCTCATTTGATTAGGAAGTAATGGGAAAATTGGATGCATGGAGCTTCCACCACCCCACTCAGGTTAGTTGAATAACCTCTAATGCAGAAATAGTGTATGATTAAGTTCTTAAATTATATTCCACTTGTGCATTAGTATAAAGAGTTCAAAAATATGATAAAGTTTACAACATCAACAGGAGTCGCTTTATCCGAAGTATATAAGGTATAATAATGTTAGAATAAAATATAAGATTATTTTATCTTCGTTATTTGAAAGTATTATATAGTTTTTGAATTATTTATCCAGACAAAATAAGTTATTCCATTGGATAATAAAAACTACAAAATGGTAAAAATGATGCCACAAATATAGAGATGGCAATAGGGAAGAGTAGGGGGTGGTAACGACTACATATTTGATTTCTAAAAGGATATAAAATATATTATATGGCTGGTAAGACATGATAAAGTCAAATATATCATCAAAGGAGGAAAAATCCAAAAAAAAAATAAAATAAAACGTGACATGGTAGGATGGGGCAAGGCTTTGCAGCGGAGAATTTTTTTTTTTGAAAATATTGAACGCGGGGGGAACAAGATAGGATGGGTCACAATCTAATCGTGTCAAAGACTTCCCTAGTTAATTATGTACTATGCTGCTCCATTACATTTCTAGGAGGTAGAGTTTATTATCATTTTGATATATTAGTATGAAACAAAAAAAAATATTAATATTTTAATAATATTATTTTTATAATGATAACTCACATCCATTGGAATCAGTTATTTGATTAAAATTAAAACTAAATCAATTTAATCAGTTTTCAAAATCGTTATCATTAAATCAAACTAAATATAATATACAATTTGGTTGTCATCTGTATTGGTTTGATTTGAATCGATTATTAATCATACACTTTTTTAAAAAAAAATGATTCATTCAAAGGAAGGGAAAAAGACAACAACTCATGCAAAACAAAAGATAGTTAGAATGACTAACATCATAGAACTTTCAATCATTAAATTTACTAAGAATAAAGCTTTAAAATTCAACTTGGCCTAGACGGAAGGGAAAATGACATTCTTAGTCCTACAAAAAAATTATTATAGACACTCCTATATACGAAATCAGTAATATTAATATTCTCAGTTTGAACTTTTTTGCTTCCATAAATAAATTATTAATAAAGTGTTTTTATCTCCTTGTTTATTTAATTGTTTATGTCATGATTCAAATCTTCTTTAAGACATGAGAAGCATAAAGTGTAAGCAAATTTTATCACTACATCATAGTTTAAAAACATAATTTTTTTTAAAAAAATCTCGGATCTATATACAACAATTTCATATATAAAGAAAAAGAAAATCCTGACGAAAACATATCAACAAATAAGAGAAGCAGTGCAAATCAACATATATAGATGTCATGCACAAATTCAACAAGGGACATATGCCCAAATAATAGTCATGATGCCACTCTTTACTATAATTATCTTAAATCAGTGCTTCCAGCACTATACATGCATAGTCAAATTTATCTCGATTTCTAATTACACATTGATTCAATTTTCAATTTATCCAATGAAATCTGCAAAATTTATTTTGTAATTTATCATCTATTAAATAAAAGTCGTTATTAAATTAAAAATCAACTATAAGTTCAACTGACATGAAATATATATATATATATATATATATATATATATATATATATATATATATATATATATATATATATATATATATATATATATATATATATTCAATCTTGATACTCTTTAAAATGTTTCAAGGAATGGACAATATATATGAACAAATATTCAGCCAATATGTAGTTAGAGGTGTTAGGAAAACATAACAAAATAAAGTTTAGCCATAAAAGTTAATGCACTACAAGTGTTCCTTAATTATCATAAGTAATCCACTAGAATATCTTTTGGAGATATGGGACCCATTGTTTCAATGGAAGAAGAAAGAGTATAAAGTAAATTCTCTTTGCCAACCATATCAGTTGCCTTCTCTGTGAAAAGATGCCAAACCAAGTGCCAAACATCAGATTTTTCACTTGTTCTGGAAGAAGTATTAAAAAAAGATTTTTTTATTGAAATCAAGTAAATCTGAGATTAAAATTTTGTTTGGCCATATAATTTAGATTTTTTAAGTTATATATATATATTCCTATTAACATGAAAACCTTATAATTGATGAGCTTTTCCAACTCTTGTACAATTTTATTAAGTGAGCAAAATATAATTCAAAAAAAAGATATAGAAATATCCTAACATGTCGAATTAGTAAATTAAATCACATTTCCTTTTATTTAGACTTTCAAAATACATATACTTTTACAAAGATTTACTGGCCCAATAAATCAAGAAAAGTAGTTGTACCCCATGAGTCAAAATTATCAAACTAGTCACAATTCCTAATTTAATAAATAAATTATCTATACTTTAAAATAATTATTAAAAATGTCAAAATGTCAATATTTTAGAAAATAATTTGTATTTAATTTATTTCTCAAAGCAGTCCAACTTTGAATCAAATTCTACCTCTATTACCCTTTTACACTTCTGGTTTAGTACCATTAAATTTATTTTTCATCTTTCACTTTTTAATTTTTTTCTCTTCCATCAACTTTCAGTTTTCACCATTCCCATCTTCACTTTTCTTTTTTTTTCTTTCATCAAAATTTCATCATTATTCTCTTCATTGTTCAAGAACTAATTATTCAAGTTCGTAACAATTTGTTCAGATCTATCAATTAATCAAAAAATCTCTCAATTGATAAATATATTTTTGAATTCAAAATTTATTTTGCCAGATTTTGTTTTCAAAATCACACATTATATTGAATTTTCGGATTGTATGTATTGATGATTTTTCGTCTTTTTTTTTTTAATTTTTATGCGAGTTTGTAAATTTACTCATCAAATATTTATGTATTTCAAATTTTTAGTATTTAAAATAATTTTTGTCGATCTTTTTTTATGATTTATTTTTATATTTCAAATTTAGTAGAATTCACATTAGCATTTAGGTATTTATTTGTTTCGCAAAAGTATTTGAAAGTATTTTGAATGTTCTGTAGTTTGTAGTCAAATTTATGTTTACAAAGTGATAATCTAAATATAAACTTGTATTTTGATTATTTAAAATTGTGAATGAATACGAAATCAAAAATAAATTAGTTGATGTAAACATATAATGAGCAAATAAAATACAAAACTATTTGACTGATGCAATTAGGATGAATACACATATAATGAATACATAAATAAATTGTATTTTGGCTATTTATAATTAAGAATGAATACGAAATCAAAATATAAATACAAAACTTTATGATATACATTAGGACGAATACGAAATCAAATGTACATACAAATTTTATGGTATACATTAGGACGAATACGAAATCAAATCCAAAATACAAACTATTTGGTATACAAAGTAATATTGAAAATAAGCAAATAAAATACATACATAAGATGGATGAATACCTATATCATGAATATATGAGTATTGTATTCTGAATACTGAAAAATTTCTTAAATGAGATACATAAACTCCATAACCCTTAACAAAAATAGCCAAATAACTTCATAAAATTTCAGACATTTTGAAAGATAAATTATAATTTCATAACGTGAAAATATACCTTAATAGAATAAACTGCTTCAAAAAAAAAATAAGAAAATTGAATATTGAATTTTTAGAACATGGTTAAAGAACAAGAAAGAGATGAAAGTTGGTATATTTTGATAAATTATTAGTTGTTTGTTTTTGAATTTTGTAACTGATAAGACTTTTAAACAATTGTTTCTTTTTAATATTTTTCTCTCCCCTTAATATCTCCTTTCTGTTTTTAACAATTTTTTTTTTGACATTTTTACTAAATATTAAAAGTATTGACAATTAGTCTTATTTAATATCAAAATATTGACATTTTCAAAATTTTCCCTTTTTTTACAAAGTTTAAAATTATAGGTCTTTTTATGTATATAAAATATTAACTTGTGAGTTAAGTTTTATACCTAAAGAAAAATTGAAATCAAAAATTGAAATTACAAATCCTACTTCTTAGAGCACTTAGAAATTTGAAATATGATTTGAAGTTAAGAAATTGAAAATTAATAACTTTCATAAACAAATGTTGATTGAAATCAAAACTTCAAATTAGGCTCGATCAAATACTTTGGTCAAACGCCTACTATGGAAAGAGAATGTGCTCCTCTAAATCGTATTCGCTACACTCAATTTATGTGTGATTGACACGAAACTTAAAAAAGAAAAATTTATAAAACTTGTTAAAATAAGTTAATGATATTTTGTGTTACTATAAATAATTTCATTAATACTTTGTTTGGATGATTGTTACATATTGTTTTACAATGTATCGTACTGTATTGCTTTAATGAATACATTGTTTGTTAGATTGTAGCGTTCTTTGTTGTTACTTAATGTTAGTATGTCACATATTTATAATTTGAGTGAGAAACCTACGAGATAAGTAGGGTACAACCTACAGGGTAGAAATATTATGAAAATGTAGGATAAAAGATAGAAATATGATTATAAATAATAAATTAAGATAAAATGAGAATAAGATATTAAGATAAATCATCTTTTCGTCGTTACATAACGATGTTTAAACGATACAATAGAACACAATTTAAGTAACAATCCAAACAAACATTATATCTAAACTAACAATACGATACAATACAATACAACGGGTTAACAACCACCCAAACAAGGTGTAAGGTAAAATAAATATTTTTTTGAGTAAAACTTTTACCAAATACAAAAATGTATCATTCTTTTTGAAACCACTAACATAAAATGAATCACTTGTGGATGTTTTAGCCTTTGTTGTGCATGTTATTTCAATGTAATTTGCTCCAAATGTTAGGCAAAAGATGATTGACCACATTGTGTTGAAATAGTGTTGGTCCTGGCATAAGGATGTGGATGTTAGAAGGTGAAGTTCAATAAAAAGAAAGAAAAAGGAGAGCCAAATTGAGAAGAACATGCTGGCAGAATCAACATGCTAAAAAGAGGGAGTGACAAGACATTGGCCAAATTTACCATCAAGAATATTTTCCATGGAAAAAAGGCACACATTTTTCACTTGTAACATGAGTTTGGATAAACTTGAGAATGCCCCTACTTTTTACTTAAAATAGGTATTACATTTTCATCCAAAAAGAAAAGGGACCATAGAACTTAGTTCAAAATGGAAATAACATTATATTAAAATATTTTCTTTCTTCTTCTTATTCTAGCTAGGTCTTACTAGCTAGTATAATATTGCGAGGACCAAAATTATGTAAGGTAGTTACTAGTCAAGTCCCTTATTCCACGTTTACTATATTCCAACAAGTTAGGATTCTTTCTTCTCCATCTCTTGTTTTATTCTTTCATTTCTTTTTTGAGAGAAGTATTAAAAATATTTTTAAATTTGACGTATATTGTTAGTTATATTTCTGAACTATTGATAGCCTTAAAAACAATCTTTTATTTGATTGACTAAATTTAGATACACCTCCAATACACTTTCGATATGACATAGAAAGTGGGCCTTAAACTCTTGAATGAGCATTGAGTTCTTAAAAAAATCGAGATAAGTGTTGAACACCCCAAATTTTGACGAGAACTTAGGGGCGCATTTCACTAATGTTGCAAAATAGGGGGTAATTTAACTTTAATTAGTTAAGTAAATAGATATTTTAAGGTTGTTAATAATTTAGGAATGAAACTAATAATTTATACCAAAATTTGGAGTGACTTTTGATACTTCTCTCTTTATTCTTTCTTTTCCCCTTCAAGAAATTTACACGTTGGTGTAATACAAATTATTGGACCAAAAATGGTTTTTGAACGGAAATATAACAACTTTGATTTTATGTTTGACCATTCCCATTCTTGATTCTTGCCTACAACACTTCTAGTCACTATAGTACGTTAGGACTGGCTTAAAAAATAGGTTAATCACTTTTTTTAATTGAAAGTATTTGACAAGGTTAAAAATAAGTACAAAATCATTTAAAAAGAGTTATATATCTCTTTATATTTTTTATTCGGAAAAGGGTCTAAAATACCCTTAAAGTATTGGAAATAGTACAAAATTATCATTTTCAATACTTCAAGGGTATTTAGGCCCTTTTCCGTTTTTTTTATTTTTGACTTGAAAGCTAATTTTTAAGCCAGTCCAAACAGACCCTTACTATCATGACCCAAAAAATATTACTTTCATATATATATTTGACTTCATATTAGCTGTCATGTATAAATACGAGTCATGCATGCCATCAAGCGCCAAGCAGCACGCCTACTAAGCCCACAAGACGCCCTTGACGTTCGCCTGCCTTCGCCTCAGTCGCCCCGCAAACGTCGCTAGCATGTTTTTGTAGAGCCCAACGGCGTAGCACGGACAAGCCATGCATGCCATCAAGTGCCCACGCAGCATGCCTACGAAGTCCACAGGACGCCTGTGACGTCCGCCTGCCTTTGCCTCACTCGCCCCGTCGACGTCGCCGACGTCTTATTGTAAACGCCCAACGGCGTAGCACGGATAAGTCATGCATGCCATCAAGCGCCCACGCAACACGCCTACTAAGCCCACAGGACGTTTATGCCGTTTGCCTGCTTGCACCTCAGTCTACTTCTAACACCTCTACCCCCTTATATATGTTTAAAATAGTTTTACCCATGTGACAAGAGTAGACATGGATTTTTCAGAGAATCATAATGGAAATGTACAACCCAAATATGCACGTTCTAAGGTACAAACACACATTAGCTTTCACAAATGACTTTTATATATATAAAAAAAAAAAAGAAAGGAAGAACTTTGGTTATGCCATGAAGGATTCAGCATTTTCACATATTTAAAAAATAAAAAATAGTGCTTAATTAAACATCTTGTCAATCATCGATAACGGTTTTGATCTACACATTCTAAAAAGAACAAAGAAGTAGAACTGTTTGTGATTTCACATGGAATTGCAAGTTGCAAATTATATAAAATTTTGAACTCTCTTAAAGTATTTGAAATCGAATTCATTGTGCTATTGATCATTGGGCTCCTAATTTTTGAAGAAAATATCTCAAACTTTTCATTGTTGATTAGTTTGAAGGCCAAAATTGTAGACAAAATATTGTCCATACTGGTTATTTAATTTGGAAAAAGTTACTAAACTACACTACTTTAATGTATCTAATTTTATTAATACCCTACTAATTTATTAAATTACAAAAATATCTTTTTTACCCCCCAATGATACTAATTAAATTTACACGTTGGAAACTTAAAAAGTTAAATTTTACCTTCCAAAAATTAGAAGTTACCGTCCCAAAAACCGATTCCATTCTCCCAAATCTCGCCTTTCTCAAAAATTTCTCCCAAAATTTTCCCCCTAAATTTCAGTTACAATTGTAAATCAAATTTGAAATTCGAAATACTCCAAGGATTATTATCAATACTCATCCGAATTTAAGTCCTAAATCAGGTATATCATCATCCACATTACTATTTCTTCAAAAAAAATCCGTTTTTGTTTTTTGCGTATTACTGTGCTTATTGTTAAAAAATTATATTGTTGATTCCTATAATCAAATTCTATGTAGATCTGAGTTCTTTATTGTTGCATCAAACTATTGTCATGACAAAATCAAGCTTTAGCAAGAAAAATTCATCAAAAAACAAATATGCATCTACTTCTAAAGACCCAAAAACCCCAAAGAAGAGGGGTAGAAAGGCGGCACCTCCTATTGTTCCACCAACATTATCAACGGTATGTAAATTTGTTTTCCATATACATCATGATTTTCATGTTGTTTCTTTAGTTTGTTGATTCTGATTGTTAAGTGCCGTTTATATTGTATATGGAATTTTATTTTATTTTAGTTAGTCTGATGAATTATTTGGTAGTATTAGTCTGATGAATTATATTAAGTATCATTTTAATCTTATCATGATTTTGTATATATTTGTTAGTATGCTCAATTATTTTTTAGTAAGTATCACTTTTTATGTGCTCATGATAGAATGATTTTTTATCATTTTTTATGTGCTCATGATAGAATGATTTTTTTTACTATATTTGTATATATTAATGGGTATTAATTACTAATTACGTATAGATATGTTATAAGTTTCGATTTGTATATCTACATAAAGTATAGATTTTGTTATAACGGCATGATTTTGCATTCAATATAAGGTATCAAATAATAGTATATGTTGTATCATAAATCATACATCTGTTATTTAAGTATCATATCTATATGAATTATTGATAATTATATAAAATTTAAGTATCAGCCATATGTTTATATATCTAATTTAAATTGTGAATTTGAGTACTTTTGATGTGTTACATGAATTTAATGTATCAAAGAAATATATTTAACTTTAATGTATATATATGAATATTATTTTTTAAGTGATCAGTATTATGTTATATTTTTATTTATTTTATTTATTTTATTATATTATTTGATATTATCGAATATTATTATAATGAATTAGGCATATTTTTAGATATAACATTATTTATAAACAGAATCAATTAGTCATTTGAAACCTTATATATGCGGTCAATAGTTTAGAAACTTTTTATATATGTTACAGTTTGATAAAAATTTATTTGTTTTATTGCAGAATATGAATTACGTCATTAAACATATTCCAACTAATGCATTAAAGTTTGGTCCAACATACAAAACGAATTTTGTTGAACAGTTAGTATCATCTAAGGATGAAGGTATGAATTTATTTGAAGAAACAATTTTTGCACCATACCTAAATATCCCTAGATGCAATTACCAAGGCCAAATTACTAAGTGTTTATACTTGTTAGAGATTGAGCATGATAATTTAGATCAAGAGATTCACATTCGCCATGCCAAAGGGAATGTGTTGAAATTTAGTATCAATGATTTTGTCATTGTTATTGGTTTGAATTGTAAATGTAATGTAAAGGACTTTACATATTCGGACTCAAAAATCAGTAGGTTAGTTGAAAGATATTTTCTTGATACTACATATAATGTTAACAGAGATTGGTAGACCGGTTTATGGTAGGTGAATGGGACAATAATGAGGATGCCCTTCAGATGGCTATTGTATTTTATCCATACATTTTTTGTATTCCCAACCTGGTGATACACGAATTCCTATTGAAGATTTCTACATGGTGGAAGATGATAATTACCAACAGTTTCCTTGGGGAATAGTTGCTTTTGAAAAGTTAATGAAATCTTTTCGAAAAAAAGTACAAACCCTCCAAAAAGTTGTATCGGTTGAATGGATTTCCACATGCACTTAATATATGGATTTAAGAATGTGCTTCTACGATAAATACTGATATTGTTGTCAAAGAAGAAAACGGTATACTGAGGATTTGCAACTGGCAAGTTGTTGGTTTGAAGCCCAAGTTTGAGTTGTTTATGGAAACAATTTTTTCAGAGGTAATCAATTCAAGACAACATTCTTAATTAATTAATTTAATTACGCGATACGACTTCAATATGTTTATTGTCATTAATTAATTGTTTGTATTTTTTTAAATTGAATGTTCTACATTCAGCCAACTCCTGGGGAAATAGCATCACTTGGGTTACCAGATCACAATTATGTACCTCAAAACCCACCAGTTTCATCGATTTCAGATAATGATGATGTGCATCCGGAGGAGGTTCCTGATTTTGAAGACTTCACAACAAAACCTCCAGATATTCTGTTAAAGAGAATATCACGATTTGCTAATATGAGAACAACCCTACCAAAACGCACGAGAATAAAGGTTGTACATCCACATAAGTATGATCTATCAAGACTTTCAAAATCGCAGAATGAACCAGATCAGCAACCAGATCATTCATTCCAAAGTCTAGAACCACAACAAAAAGAATCTGAGAATGTATCTGGTGTTGGTATTTCTCCAAATTCATTCAATGAAAAAACATGTTTGGGCAGTTTAGAAATTGATGATTTGAAGAAGTTCATGAAGTCTTATGTAAGTAATCAAGTAATTTACTGTTACTATTTATTATATGTTAATTTTGATTATAGGTTGACAAAAAATTTGTAGATCTTGATAGTAAAGTTGAAGCTCTTGAGGCATTATAAAGAGTAAGCATTCAGAATTATTGAAAGTTGTTGCTGCGAGAGAAAACAAATCTGAGAAGGTGATATTTTTATTTTTTTATAATTCTTTCTAATTTTTAAGTGATAATTTTTTAAAAAATTGAAGGACACGGGAGGAGTCTCATCGCCACACATGATGGATGATTCTGTGGCGAAAAACAATATTGGTACACAATTCAATTCTGGTAACTCTGATGAAGCAACTGTTTCATATAAGCATATGGATTGAGCAACTGTAGATGACTGAAAATGCTGATGTTGTTGAAAAATAAAAGGTTTCTTCTGAAGACGTAACATAAGTATTTAAGTATATTATACTTAATTTATTAAATGATACCTTAATATTTTTGTGCATTAGAAATTTTAATAAAGTATTTTTTTGTATTCTTGATACTCTAATTCATCAATTTTTATACGCTAATTGTGTATCATTGATTAACTATTGTTTAGTTTTAAAGTATAAAGGATGATCTAAATCATGTATTTCGTATATATTTTAATTTATGAAATAGATTACTTTATTTTTTAAGTATCTCTGATGCACAAAGCACATTAATAGAATAACTCTGATCATCCGACTGTTTAACCAAAGCATATGAAATTTGCAACTGTTGATGATGTTGCTGAAACTGCGGAGGAGGTTGAAAAACGAAAGGGGTCTATTGAAGATGTAATGAAGGTAATTAAATATCTGATACATAATACATTGATTGATACTTTATTATTTTGTAAAACTTTTAATAAAGTCTCTTTTCAGATGGTTGATACCTTATTCCATCAATTTATCTTTGAAAATTGTATGTCATCAGCAATTTCCTAATTTTTTTACAGTAAAAATATATATGATGTTTTTCATTATGAATTTTGGTATATAAATTATTCTATCAAATTGATTAATGCATTTTAAGTATCACTGACTGCATAATATATACTAAAAGACTAACAGATACTTTATTTATTCAAATATTATTATTTATTTTGGATCATGGTGCTGACATAATTAAAGAACAAGTTAAAAAAATTAGTATATTTTAAGTTGCATAAGTAAGTTATTGAAATTATAGTGTGTTTGTTAAATATTTGATATCACACAAGATTCTACCTCATCGGTCTCCTTCACACCTGAAAATGAAGCAGTAATAGATGCATTTGTACATGGACCACCAAGCCGGGAAATTAATGTCAACCCATTGGATGTTGTCATTCCTCTACAGCTTACCTGCAGTGATGATCTGTTATCCAACAGTCAGCTACCCACCCAGCTTGGTATCAGTGATTTTGATACTAAAACTCCTGCTCAGCGTAACAGGATGCCTTTTAAGGTTTTGCAGTCTCCCTATGTGCATTCGTTTGAATCAACTGATAAGGGCAAGGACAAAATAGACGATCATATCCGTCAATTTACTCCATTTGATGATTGCCGAATCACATCTCAAGTATCGTCGGGTTTAATGCAAGAGTTTTAGATTTGATTCAAAAGGGACTCCTTAAATCAAACGCCAATAAGTAAGTTTTTATTAATAAAGTTTCTTTATAAAATTATTTTTTTAAGTACTTTAATTTTGAATTAAATTTTTTTATTTTAGGAAATCTGATGATGATAAATATAAAGGCAAATCTGCTAATTTTGAGTTTGATTATATGGATTTTTGTGTCATATTTTCAGTTGACAAGAACTAATTTTATACCATGTCACATTCAATGAAATGTTGAACTGATCAGGTACATTATGCATTTAAATTATTTAAATAATACAATTTATAGATCGTTCATATTATTTCGACATCTACTTACAAATTTATTTATACCGTTATTCAATCTATATTTATTTTTAAAAGTGTGCAGATTTCATATTGTGTTGTTTTATATATGTAACAACATCTAGATGTAATCTTTTACTATCTACGGAAGAAGTCACAATCAAGAGGCTTGGATCAATATAGATACACTACGGCCAACTGCTTGTTTGAGTCATACATCAACATTGTATATAATAGGTATTATTGTGCTCATGCTAATGAATCTCTGACTACACAACAACATATTGGTTGTGGTGTTGCTATAGCTGGTTATGAAAGGTCTATAAAAAATATCATTAATGGATTTTTGGTACCTGCTTCGTTACCTTGGCATCTAGTTGATGAGGTTTATAATCCTGTTAATTGTGGCAAAGATTTTAATTGGGTGTTGGTTGTGGTTGTTTGAAGAAAAGGTTTAATACGTGTGTATGACTCATCTGGTGGGTCAAGGAAAAGACTGCCTTCTGAAGAGATTAATCAGTTGCCTGAAATGCTTCCAAACTATCTACATGATAGCGACTTTTTTGATAAAATTAATAAAATTAATTAGTTATCATTAGAGGAGTACAAAGACAAGGAAACAGGTAAACTGTTGGGTCCGTAACATTCATTTACAGTTGAATACGCGCAAGAGATTATGCAACAACAAAGCGATAGCCTATAAGTATTTGTGAATCAATTTTTTGTTTGATAAAATGTTAGTTTTTAGATTTCCTTTACATTCAAATCCTTTTTAATATATCTTCATTTTTTTCAAGTGATTGTGGACTGTTCGTAGCTGCTTATGCAGAATATTTGAGCAACGAAATCAAAATTTCATCTGTTGGTCTCCAAAGCGACTATCTTCGCGACAGATACTATACATAGTTATGAAAGTATGGCATGGACAAACTCAAGGCTGAATATGTTAGTCATAGCGATGATCCAACAAGGCCAAAGGGCGAATTTTCTAAACAGGCAGAAGATGCATTGGTTGATGTTGATTAGTTAGGTTTATATAATTTTTGAACTATTATTGGAACGGAATATTTTGTATTTCAACTTCTATTTTTCGTTCAATATTACTAAGCATTTTATCGTTTTAATAATTTATCTTGTCAAACAGCTGATGATACTATATTAATTTTTTTAACATTATAATTGTTAAGTTATTTACTCAATTATGACACAAAATGACACATAATTATTTAGTTCAAATCTATTAATTATTCGGTAAATAACAAGATACGATATTATATTATAATCAGATATGAAGTAAAAATAGAATTATTACAAATATGATTCTTATTTTAGTATCAAAAAATTAAATAGTTCATCTTTATTAAATGATTTATATAAGTAATATACACAAAATAAATGATGATACCATAATAAATTATTTTCAGAGTATATCTGATACTATTTTTACACAATTATTATACTAGTTGACACAAAATAAGTTACTCCAAAATATCGTATTTCGTGCAAATCAAAATATATGATACTATATTACAATCAGATATACAAAACATATAATATGTCACGTGTTAGCAACATAAAAAATTCAATTTGTATAGCTTTATTAATTAAATTATACAACATTATGAACATAATATATTTAGTATCGTTAATAATTACATATCATATAATAAACTATAAATATTTGATGTCAATTATTGTTTTGAATGGGATAACAAATTTTTGCTATCAGATCCATTATACGTTTATCATTTTATGTAATTGAGATTAAACAAGTTATAAATGTTTATAAATTTAAAAATGTCTTTGCACGTAATATAATATAGTCAAAATTTTGTATATTTAGTATCAAATCAGATTTAGTAGCTTAAATCATTCACATGCTGTTAATCACATCAAATAAAAATGTTCACATATTATTAGCAAATTAAAAATATCCAAAAAAATTATTACACATCAAAGATACTCAAAAAAGTATAAATCAAGAATCTTTTGGAAAGAAGGTACATGTTCTTTTATTATGACCTTCTTGATCACAACGTTCACAACAATTCGTTTTTGTTGTTATCTTTTCTGGATTTATTTTTCTCTTTTTTCTTGGTCTCCCAGGCATCGTTTTGTATCTAGGTGGTAAGATCATTTCTTCCAAAACAGAGTCCAAAGCTTTCCATTCTCTTTTGTCTGACATTGGTTCTATTGAAATTGCATAAGTATTTGTTAATGCATCGTATTTATAATAATCAGAGAAGTAGGGGTGTACATCTGTTATATTCTTCCTCTTCAAGACGGCTATTGCATGTGGACAAGGTATCTCGTCATGTTGAAATCTTCCACATGAACAAGTTTTCCTCTCAAGACAAACAATGTTTCTAATCCCACCTTCATACACTAAAAAAATAAACTCTAAAAATGCAACAACCTGCAATTTTTTTAAAAATAGAGACAGTCAACAATTTTTTCATTTGTGTTTAACAATAAAATAATAAATACAAAGAAAATATGTACCTTCATTTTTGCGCTTTTTGATGTGTTTGACATCAATATTTCTTCAAATCTTCTACCCAATGTTTCTTTTGTATAAGAAAGTATTTCTCTATTTTTGCAATTCCAAGAACCAAATAGAATTCTAACTTCCTCCAAAAAAACTATAATAGGTAGTTGTCGTGCATCAACAAGGCAACCATTAATACATTCAGCTATATTTGAAGTCATCATTCTCCCACGGTTCACTGTTGCATGAGACCTAGACCACTTTTCATACCCAGCATCTTGAAGATATTTTTTTACTCTTCCATCTATGTTATTCGATTTAGCCATCAATTTTTCAAAATCATCTTTTCTATAAGCCTTAGCCATTGAGTAAAACAAATCACTTAGAATGGTCCTGCTTCTCCTAAAGTTTGAACACACATTTTTCCAGAGGTTCCATATGCATGCAAAATGAGGAACAATTGGATAAACAATACTCACACCTTTCTTTATACTTTCATTTCTGCCAGATACAACACACATTTTTTCCCTCTCACCAAATGCATTCTTAAATTGTTGAAAGAACCATGTCCATGAACAATCATTTTTCGTGTCAATAATTTCATACGCCAAAGGCAATATGCAACCTTCATATATAAACACAAAACAACATAAGGTCGCCGATTGCTACTAAGAACCTAACAGAACTTTTCCTAATTTGGGTTAAAAAACCACTTGTGTAGGTGGGGAGGAAAGAGCTAAATAACTACTTAATATTAAGAAAATAATAAAATAAATTCATAAACAACATGTCATACCTGCTCCATCGAGTGTACTAGCAGACACTAATGTACCTCGATAAGCTCCACTAAGATGTGAAGCATCAACAACAACAACTGGCCTACAAAACTCAAATCCTCTCATCATTGGCCTTAATGATATGAAAAGATACATTAATTCGTTGTAATCAAATTTATGCATCCTTATATATGAATTTAGATACACAGTTTCCAGCATATATATGTATCTTGGCATGTTTCTGTATCCATCAGTAGGTTTACCTCTTATAAGTTTCAATGCATGCTCTTTTGCGCGCCATGCTTATTGAGAAGAAATCTCAACGTCATACATTTTCCTGATATCATCAATTATATTGCTCGGAGTATGTTTTCTTTTATGATTTCCTAATTTAAACGTTGTTACACCACTAACAAACCCAACTGTGGCTTGTACCTTGCTTAATACCCTATTCCTTAATGGACAGGTATGTTCACTATCAAAGTATCTCACTATGAATGTTTCTGAATTCTTCCTAATAGATGCCTTCAATTTCCAACAATCATCTAAATGACAAACTAATACGTAGCTGCAATAAAAAATTAAATATTGATTATTTGCTAAGGTTGAATGTCTTAATAAACAAAAAGGAAAAAAAAATTAGAAAAAGATACTTTATTTTATTTTCACAATAGAAATGATACTCATAATAAATATTTCACATCTTGATAACTTATTCTTTAAATTGATCAGGAATGTTACATTTATTGATTTTTACATTCAAATGTGAAAAACATCATTACAATCAAATAATATTACACAAAAAACTACACGCAACATATAATATTAATGTATCATATTAAATATATTACAAATAAATCATATATTATTAAAAATATTAACATATAAATTGAAAAAATACCTTTTGTTATCAGAACTTTTAACTTTAAAGTTGAATTATTCTTTATTTTGTAATTTTCCATTACCGCCTTCAGAGTTGACTTATCCTTATACATTTGATTCTCTTGCACAAGTGAATTATTGGTGTCTGATATACACCTATCAACATCCATTTCCGGTATGTAATATGCATCATCAATTAATGATTCAACAATATTGAGAGTCTTTGCGTCGCTTTTTTCACCCTCAACACACATGATGACACCTGTTGTTGCATCAAAATTTATTATCTCTTCAACACATTTATGTGAAGTATCAATGCATAAAGGATAAGTTCCGAACCCAGCCTCATGTTTCTTAATTTCTATATACAATTTTACACCCATATCAGTAAGAATACACAATGGATACGAATTCCCTTCAACAACATATCTAATCTCTATATTTTTTTTCGATTCGTCAATACCCAGCTCAGCCGCAATTGCTGAAATAAGATTCATGAACGAAAAAATTTCACTAATCACTATCCCATCACTTTTGTATCGCTCATACATAACATCACTTTTCCATATTTAGAATGTTGCAACAAGATAAAAAATATTCATCTTTGAAAATTCAGAATCGGCGTTCCAGAGATTTTTTTACGCAAAATCATTTTTTTTTCTGATTCAAAATCTAAATTTTTTAATATTATGAAATTGAATAATGCAATAAATTAGTACGTTTTTATGCAGATTTGACGGTAATCTTGTTAAATTAACGCAAATTATGGGAAAGTTGTTACCCTTTTTTTGCGTCGTAACAGTTAACATAAAAAAAAACATTAAATTATCCAGTCATTTCTATTTATGTATCATTTTATTTATAAAGTATCCGGATTCTCAAAAAAAAAAAGGAATTTTGGATAAATATGATATTATAGGGATAGAATGTAATTTGTCATTTACAGTCATTTGGATAATTTTTACTTTAATTTGTTACCAAAATTTATTTGTTGTCCGATCCATTATGAAAGATATGAATCCTCCATTATTGAACTAGGGAAGAATATGAGTTCAAATTCAAATTTAAAAATTAGTATATACCATTTTGTGTATATTATATGTGGATTTAGTTTATATTATTTAATTCAATAGTATACAATTTGTTGCGATAGTATACTGCAAAAATATACAGTATAATGTAATATTATACTTTTACAACTAGGTCATTTTTCAAAATTTTGAAAATTCGATTTATTGTATACAAACTCGTTTGAATGAATGGTATATCATAAGATTGGAAAAATCGAGAAGAGCTCATATCTAAAATTTAACCTGAGTGGGACTGAAAACATTTTTTACCTTATTGAGAAAGATGAGTTGTAGCAATGTATTGATATTGTATAATATTAACGTATATAAAAGAACACATTTTTGTGTACATAGTTATACATTATTATACAGTAAAATAAATTGATTGAAAAGAGAAAGAGAGGACAAAAAGTGAAAAATAATATTAAAATCACATGACATTGACATGGAAATATGGGAGTTGACATAAAAATAGGTATAAGGATAATTATTTTCATAAGCACTATTATTAGAGGGCATTGATCGATAAAAATTGAGGATTGAATAAATAATATAAGTTTTTTTTAATCTAAACGCAATTTAGTTCACCTATTCACAAAAAATAATTCAACTACAATTTAGTTCAGAATTTTCACCACAAGATTCTAAAAATTAAAAATGTAGTGCTATCATTTTCTCAATTTTTGCAGTATACTATCACAACAAATTGTATACTACTACAATTTGATCTCACGAAGAAGTAGAACTATTTGTGATTTTAACATTTATTACTTGGGCTATACATTGAGCTTACCTACTGATATTTTAAAGAAAATATTTTGGACTTCCCATTGTTGGTTAGTTTGAAGGTCGACATTGTGGACCAAATATTGTCCATCCTAATTATTTATAGTTTAGATATAAGTTGAAGATCTGTAATAATAGTTTGCTTGATTACAAATTATAATTATATGTTAGGAGGAAAAGGAAGCGAGCAAAATTAAAAGAGGGAGGAGAAAGGCGAGCGAGATCTGAGAGAGAGAAAGGATACATAGTGAGAGAGGTTGAATATTTGTTGTATAAGGTTGTATCACAAATACAGTTCTGATATGTATCAAAATGAATATAATGTTCATTTTAGGAGGAGAGAGACGAGTGAGATCTAGAAATGATGAATACATACTATATGTTATATCACAAATACAATTGATACATAATATAAATACAATTGATACAAATACAAATATAGTTGATTTGAATACAATTAATTTGTATCATATATCAAATATTATTTGTATTAACATACAGAATTTGTGTTGACGTATATAATTGGTAGAATTCAAATTTCATAATACATTGATACAAAATATGTATATAGTTGATATATACTAAAAGTATAATTGTCATATTTATACAGAACGTTTTTTGGGATGCAACTCTTTGGGCCGGAGAGAGAAGAAAAAATGGCACAACATGTACTCTCCTTTAATTAATTGGAAACATATAGCCTCTTTTTATTTTTATAACAAAAAAATGATTTTAAAAAGTTAAAATTGGCATATTTTTGCCCTTACGCCCACGTTAATATATGAGAAGTAATTTAATTTTAAATTAATTATTTTTTAAAATTAGTAACAACATGTTACACTTTTAAAGGAAAGTGAGACTTTGTTTCCTTTTTTTTCTCTTCTTTTTTCATACACGTTTAATAAGCATTTAGATCATTCTTCTTCAATCCTTCTAAACAAAAGTGTTAAAAATAGATGTTATATCTTCTCTAGAAGATTTGTATGTTTTCAGTATTGTTGTTAACTTTTTTTCTTGGTTTTCGAATTTTTTCAAGTTGAAAGTTTTTATATTTGGGTGAAAATTAAGGAGATAATAATTAATTGTGGGTATCAATTGTCATGGTTAAGAAAAATATTTTAAAATTATTCCTAAAAAAGAGATTCTGATTTTGTTGAATCTCCACCAAAAACATCAAATTTTAGTCATGCAAGTTCTTCACAGTATCCGGTCTGTAGTAAGGATAATCTTAAAGGTGAATCGGTTGGTGTTGCAGATAAAAAAAATATAGAGAAGAGTTATTTCACTTGAGGTTGCTAGAAGGAGAAGGATTATAGAAAGTGATGAATCGTCTAACTTTGAATATTTTTGACTTGTGTAATATTGAACATTTTAATTTCTAAGTGTAATCCTCATTTACACACTAAAGGAAGAATCTAGAATGTATACAAATCTTAAGTGAATGAATACACATGTATGCATACATGAATTTTTGTATACACGATTGTTCATTCAAATGATAAAAAAATTTATTCAAGTGATAAATATTATTTGATTCAATGTTTACATTTTTAGTGAACGAATACATAAATATGTATACATGATTTTTCATCCACGTGATAAATTCCAATCATGTGATAAAAGATAATTTAGTTAATTATTTACCTATAAATGATTGAATACATTAAGTATATAATTTTTGAAAAGGTATCCATTTTAGTGGATAACATAGATTTATATGTCTAGTTATGTTAATTAAATTGAATAGTGTGTGGTGGTTAGTTTAACAAGAATTTTTTTAAAAAAAAAAAAAAAAAAAACTAATAATATGTCGTGGTTAATATGAGCTAATTTATGCTCTTTTTTGGTGTATTAAATGCTATTTATTTAGGGAAAATTGTATATAATAGCAAACTAATAACCTAAAAGAAATGGAGTAGCTAGGGTTTGATTTAATTGTGCTCCATAGCAAACGTTGGCCAAAATTTGCCAGGTGTCTCTCTCCTTAAAGTCTCGCTCGCCACTCTCCCATTCTCACCTCTCTCGCTTTATACACAGAAGTGTATAATTTCTGTTTCTGTTTTGTATAAAGCGAGAGAAAATTGTATATACACATGCAAAAACATATATCTTTGTGTTATACACTTAATTATATAATTTACAAACATTTTACTTCAATTCAATTGTAGACAAATGCAAATTTTAGACAAATATTATAGATAAAAAGGTCAACGAATTATATAATTGCAGTGAAATACAATTTTCTCTAGCTTTATACAACAGAAGTGTATATATTGTGTTTCTGTTTTTGTATAAAGCGAGAGAAAAACATATATCTTCTTGCTATACACTTATAATTATGCAATATAAATACATTTTAATTCGATTTAATTGTATGCAAAGCAAATTTTATAAAAATATCGCAGCGAAATAGGCAGTGAATTATACAATTGTGCATTATACAATTGCAGTGAAATAGGATAGCGAATTATACAATTGCAGCGAAATAGGCCAGTGAATTATACAATTTAGGCCAGGGAATTATACAATTGTATATGTACAGTGAATTATACAGTTTTATGTTTGCTATGGAGCGCAATTATGCAAACTTTGCTATACCATACAAATATGAATTTTTCGTTTGCTATATGTGAAAGTTGCTCATTTATTTATGGGCTATTTATTGCTAATTTTTCATAACAATTTTATATATACGTCATTTACTCGGAGAGAGGGGGGAGGGGGAAGAGAGAAGAGAGAGAAATTTTGTTTTATACTTATAGTTACAAATTATAATATTTTAAATTATAATTATTTTATTCGTAAATATATACCACATGTTTGCCTTGTGATTTTCCCATTATTCACTTTATTGCCTAAATCAATTGGCTACTACCGATAGAGATGTCTATCGATCAATTACAAGGGAGCTTCGAACTAGGAAATATCAAAAATCCAAATATGAAAACTATTATCTGGGAATCCTATGAACTATTATTAGTCACTATTATTTAGAATTTAGAATTGAGCTTGAGAATCTTCCATTATTGAACTAGTGAAGAATGTGAGCTCAAATTTGAGATTGAAAATGAGTGAAGAAGATATATTAAATATTGTATACCATTTTATGTATATTACATATCAATTTAGTTTATATTATTTAATTCAATAGTATACCACTTATTGCAATAGTATACTGCAAAAATATAAAGTATAGCGTAATATTATATTTTCATAACATGGTCATTTTTTTTAATTTTTGAAACTTTACTTGAAGCATACGTGAATCATTTTGAGTGAATAATGTATCAAAAGAGCTGAAACATCGAGAGGATCTCGTGACTAAGATTTGGACATGCTTAGAAGAGATTTGAGCTGGTCAGAATTGGGGAAAAAATCCACCTCATTGAGAAAGGTGAACTGCAGCAATGTATTACTATTGCATAGCAACGTATATGAATATACATGTACATATACATCTATGTACATAGTTATACATTATTCATACAATATAGATACATTGCATATATATGTAGTCATTAGTTGGTGTATCTGATACATAACAAATCTCGCTCAACTCTTTCTCATCTCGCTCGCCACATTCTTTTGCATATGATATCCCACATACATGTGAATCACACCAGATACATATATCTAGTGTGAATTACATATATCTAAAATACATAACAAAATATTGTTCGTCCCCCTCCCCATCTCACTGGCCTATCTCTCAAATTTAGTGTATATGGTAGCAAAAATACATGTATATAAGTGTACCTTTCTCAATATATGGTAAAAACTGTAGGAAAAAATATTTTATTTCAAAAGATTATTTTATTAAGTGTATTTACAAAGCCAGTAATTAAATCATTTTGAAATTATTTGAAAAATTGGCGAATTAGCAATATAGCATTTATCATTATTTTACACCTTCTTTTCCACATGTCCACTTCTTAACACTTGTCTGATGATAGCATTTTGCATGAAATGAAATGGACAAGTGTCTAGGACACTTGTCTTGTGATTAAGTTACTCATTGGTCTATAAATAGGCATATTGCTCTTATGAAATGGAGTGCAGCAACAAAACATTTCGTGTACTGCTTCTAACGTTTTCTTCCTAGTTTCTTCATGTTTTCTTAATTTAATTAATTTTGGCTTTGTTATTTTAACCCCCCTAATAACTTGTTGATAATTAATTTGATGATTCATGGTATCTCTATTTATTTAAGATAGGGAAGTGCTTGTTTAATCCTGGGAAAACATTTCATACCGTTGAAATAGTTTTTTAGGACAGTGCCCAGCAACACTCAAGTATTTATCTATTTTATGTCCTATTATTTATATATTATTGTAGTAATGTTTATATTTTATTGTAGTAATATTTTATGTCCTATTATTTAATAGGGAAAATCGTATATAATAGCAAACTAATAACCTAAATTAAATGGAATAGCTAGGGTTTGATTTATTGTGCTCCATAGCAAACATTAGCTAAAATTTGCCAGCGTCTCTCTCCCAAAAATCTCGCTCGCCACTCTCCATTCTCGCTCGCCTCTCTCGCTTTTATACACAGAAGTGTATAATTCTGTTTCTATTTTGTATAAAGCGAGAGAAAATTGTATATACACATGCAAAAATGTATATCTTCGTGTTATACACTTAATTATACAATTTACAAACATTTTACTTCAAATATTGCAGAGAAAAAGGCCAACGAATTATACAATTGCAGTGAAATACAATTTTCTCTAACTTTATACAACAGAAGTGTATATATTGTGTTTCTGTTTTTGTATAAAGCGAGAAAAACATATATTTTCTTGCTATACACTTATAATTATGCAATATACATACATTTTAATTCGATTCAACTGTATGCAAAACAAATTATACAATTGCAGCGAAATAGGCCAGCGAATTATACAATTTAGGCCAGCGAATTATACAATTGTATATGTATAGCAAATTATACAGTTTTATGTTTGCTATGGAGCGCAATTATGCAAAGTTTGCTATAGCATACAAATATGAATTTTTTGTTTGCTATATGTGAAAGTTTCCCTATTTAATACTCTGTTCCCTTTTCTTACTTGTGGTGTTCTGTTTTGACTAAACTTTGTTTATCCTATAATATACATACATATACATACACATACATATATATATATATACATATATATATATATATATACATATATAGATATATATATATATACATACATATATATATATATACATATATAGATATATATAGATACATATATATATACATATATATATATATATATATATATATATATATATATATATATTTTACAAGTCACTTAGCTTTTATCCCTTTTTTGTTTTACCCTTTTATGTCTTTCTCCCTTTAAATAATTTCCCTTTTTCCAAAAAATAAATAATAATAAAATTTCTTATTTCCTTTGCTTTAATCAATATTCGAAAAATTATTTTTAAAAGCTTGTTTAAGTCAAATCGCCGGTCAATCGCGAGTTAGCGGACATTTTGAGGGCCTAACACCTTCTCGGAATGTACATTTGAACTTCGAATCCTTTTCAACTGATTTTTATCGGTTTTAAATCTTTTGAAAAATAATTTTAAGTTTTCTTGATTTTTACTAAAAAATCAAGTGGCGACTCTATTAATTTGGAAGATCGATTTTTCTTAAATCATAAGATTAATTGTTTTTTTGAAACTTGTCATTTTTTACTTCACTATCTATCTATCTATCTATATAATATATCTATCTATATATATATATATATATATATATATATATATATATATATATATATATATATATTCGTAAAACAATCACCCCCATCACTTATCTCTCTTTCACTCCTTATATATATATATATTCGTAAAACAATCACCCCCATCACTTTTCTCTCTTTCACTCCTCTCTCTGTAGCTTATACTAAATCTACATAAGATTTTGTATATTTAAAGGAATAGCCCTTATGCATTTTGTATAAGGCGTTACAACATAAATTTTACGACGTAATTGTGTGTCTTTATGTGAGGTTTTAAAATTACCACTTATGTCTGATTTTGATCCCAGATACATATAATCGGCGTGTTTAGATACATGTATTTCAAATAAATGAGGTAAAAATTAAGTGTAATTTTTTTCATATAAGACTGACACGTATCTAAGGTACACAAACTCTCCCACTCAGACTCATTCATCTCTCGCTCGCCCTTCTCCTTTTGTATTTGTATTTCAAAATGTATCCAGTATCTCGAATGCATGTGTCTAGTGTGATTTACATTTATATGGAATGCAACAACCCTCTCGCCCGCTTCTTTTCTATTTCGTACACCTTCCTCTTTATCTATCTATATTTCAGAATGTGTTTGGTAGCAAAAATAGATTATATGGATATATCTACCTCTGAGATATATGAAATTATTAATCAGTAACTATTAGAAACAATATTGGGGAATTTTCTTTGTGTACTCATTTCTTCTCCAAAACAGGTATCCTAACTATACATATGCCATGCTTCTATTAGCTAAGTACTCTATTACAAACTTTTTTTTTTTGGTAATATTGTTTTTCACAATGTCTAAGAAAATAATAAAATAGGTAATCTAACTAATATAATTTCTTGGTATCTGATATATACTCTGGCCAAATTTTTTATCGACTTCATCATTTCTCTCGCATATATTGAAGTTGGTCTTCCTCCTCTATGGAAAAATTGTTTGGATAGGTACATTTTAATAAATAATATTGTTTTTAGTGATATTTTTCATTTATTATCATTTATAATAATATATAGCAATTTTATATCAAATTTATAATATGTATTAAAAGTGAATTATGTATGCAATTTTTAAGTAATTAATTTATTAATTCAAGAAAATTCTATCAGCATTTTCTTCTATATAATGCACCTAATTTTGTACTTATTTATTACTTTTCTTTCATCAACACATTAGATCTCTAGGTATAATGATGATTTATGATCATATCATTGATGTTAAGATGTAAGTTATGCTTATTTGGTAAGAAATTGACACATTGAATTGTAAGTGTATTTAAATGTGTAATAAATGTATTATTCATCAATTAAACTTTATTATATGTGAATAATAAATTGTTGTTTGTAACATGTATTAGAATTGTATAATAAATATATTAAAAGTGATTAAATGAAAAAAAATGTTATTACTATAAAAATGTTATAAAATCTAAGCTCAGTACAAAATAAATGTAAAGAGAAGAAGACAAGAAATGTAGATAAAAGAGAGAACTTTTCTTCTCATTCAAGTGTATCATACATTGAGAATGATACCTCTATTTATAAGTAGAGAAATCATCTCAAAGATCACTTTGATGAATGTCAAATTAATAGATACATCATTATCCCATAAAGGTTTATGTTACCTTGGGAACATACATATCCAACATAAGGATAAATCATGGGAATACATATACATCCATGATAAGGATAAGTTCATGAATAAATGGATCATCTACTTAGTTCAATGAATTTATAACACTCCCCCTTGGATGTTTATAGATTATGTGTCTCGTTAAAACCTTATTAGGAAAAATCTCGTGGAAAAAATTCTGGTCAAGGAAAAAGAGTACACATATCTTATGATACGCATTATTTGTTGCCTCATTAAAAACCTTACCAGAAAAACTCAGTGAGATAAAATCTCGATCAAGGAAAAAATAGTGCAACGCGTATCATACTCCCCTGATCAAAACATCACTAAGTTTCTTATGATGATTCATCCAATCTTGTATACCCAAGTCCTCAGATATTGATAGTGACTTTGTGATAAAATCACATTAACAAAGATGTTGCATGATTTAACTCACTTTGATATATCATTTTCTGATTTCATGGATATGGTGAGGTTTGAGCTTAGCCGAATACATTTTTGACAATCACTATATTCGTGACCTCAATACTGCAAGTAAATTGCTCGTTCAACTTGTTCATAGCAACAATCATCTTTTGGATACTTTCATTTGCAGTTGATTATCTTCGTACACTGTTGTTGATAAATTCTTTTTCAAAGAAAAATCACATATTTTCTAAATATGGTGTGTCATTGATCTCAATTATACGCACTCTAGACTTGATTCATGGATGTCTTTAATTTCTACATGATTTGAAGAAGTGATTACCAACATTTGCTTCATTAATCGGCCAAGATATTATTATGCCTCCACATGCAAATAAATAGTGTGCTTGGGATCGAGCTTTAGGCATATCAAACAAATATTCTGCATCTTTATAACCAATCAATTTTGTCTTGGATTCCTCGAAATAGAATAAACCCATAACTATGATCCTTCGAGGATATTCAAGTATGTGCGCTACACCATTTCAATGTCCTTTTGTTGGGGAAGAACCGAATCTTGCATGTAAACTTACAGCAAAATAGATATCTGGTCGATTATTGTAGAAAGATGCATAAATGCCCAGATTGCACTAAGATATGAAGTTTCATCACCAAGAAACTCTTCATCCTTCTGTTGAAATCAAAATGAATCATCATTTATGTCAAGCGATCTCATAATCATTGGAGTACTCAATGAATGTGATTTATCCATATAAAATTGCATCAAAACTTTTTTTTTGTATGTTGACTGATGAAAAAATATTTCATTTGTCAAATTATCAACCTGTAGGTCAAGACAAAATCATGTCTTACCAAAACCTTTTCACCTTTTCTAACACTAACAACTTTTGAAAGCTCTTTAAGAGTGTTAATGATGTTCAAGTCATCAACATACACAACTATTATAACAAATTAGATCCTGACTTTTCCATAAAATGCAAGGACAATTAGGGTCAATCTTTTTGTACCCTTTCCTTTCTTGATTATTTCAATCTATATAAGGATTCCTGAAGCTCTATTGAAAAAATTTCTTTCAAATTTTTATATGCTTCAGACACCTTGATTACTCCAAGAATTTTCATATACGCTTCATTGTCTAGCTAGACATGACAATTATTCATTATATGCATTCAAGTTTTTTCTATGTTTCCAGATCAAAACAAACCTCATCGCATCCACCATAAACATCTCCAATAATGTTAGGACTTTTGCAAAAAAACTTTATGCCCTAAGGCATGAGCAATACTTAATATTTTACGGTTACACTATCACATAATAATTTATTTGTATTCCACTGACATTATACCTTGATTTATAGATTATCAGTCCAAAACATCACTTTTCTAAGTGAAATAAAGTATACTTGAATTATGTATTTTACTTGGCCAACCATTTATCTGTCCACACTATATGACAAATTCGAATTCAAAATCCTCGTCACAATTTATATCATTCAGTGCTACTTCATATCAAATATACCTTTGACGGTTATTTGATATCGTTTCCAATATGCCATAACTTATCGAGATCTCTTATTTTTTTTCATTATTTTTCAGGTACCTAAACCTTTTCCAAGGTTTTATGTCATGGTGCTCTCTTATATCACTTACCTTATTATCATGACCACATTGATTATTTGCTCCTCTCCTTCTTCAAGAAATTTTATATTTGGAACCTATTGATTTATTATGCTTTCGGTGTATCATAGACTCAGTCCTTCAAGGACTTCAGATTGAAACATTTGCAGTTGAATTATATCATATGATCAGTATGTTCATCTGACAATTAATTTGCAACATTATGCAAATGAATTATTCCTTGAACTTTAAGTTCACATATTTATTTAACGAGATTTTAGATAATTCATAATCAACCTCACATATAATTTTCAGCTGATGATCATCTCCCTCCCCCCCTTCCCCCCAATGTTAAAAAATCTAAAATTAATTCCAACCTTATTTGAAAACTCATCTTTACGCGTGATGGAGTAATTAAAATCATAACCGCACATTCAACATTTTATATGAAAATTATTTAGTTCCTGACCCTGAACCAATTTTAATGGGAAAACCTTGTTGGCTTGGTTACATGTTAAATAAAATTATCTCATACCAAATCTTATTTGGGAGTTTTGTTCTCATAACCATGATTTAGCCATAATTGGAGGCATACAATTTTTGTTTAATCAACCAACATTATCAATATAATTTCATAGTTTGGAATTGTGCTCTTAATTTAACAATTCGAGCAAACAACCTTACAAACACCAATTTGTAAGTTGACAACAAAGCACACGTGTTCATCACATAGATGCGTCTATCATATAGTTGCAAATGATCCACATGACAGGTGAATGGCCCCATATTCACCTTTTTATATGTTCCAAAAAGGGATTACAATCCCAACCTTAGCTGGTACAATGATTATTTTATCAAGAGAACAATCAACACAAGGAATTCTTGAAGAATTTTTTATTTTTCATCATATAAGCCACCTGAATTCTCAATTACATTTGCATCACATTTAAATCAGAATGGTCAACCGTCATGCCAACTAATCTTTATTTCAGTACATTTATAATTTACTTTTGCATGTGATTCCATTAGCATGTCATGTTTGTGTTCAACAAACAAGAGGAAAAATGGGTAATCTTATACAAAAATATTTCTATCCCGCTTCGGTTGTAGTAATCTAAAGATATTACATCTTTTCATAATTTATAGTCTCAATATTTCTTTTCAATTCATCCGATACGTAAGATTTTCTTTTGAGACTTATTACAACCCCAATATTATTCCTCTGATAATAAATACAACTCGTTAGAGCTTGTAATTAATTTTGTGTACTATCACATATTCCATGGCACCATCCATATGGTGAACATCTTCTCAAGGAGAAATTATATTCATGGTCAAAATTATTACGAGCAAGACATGTTTCTTGTTTTACTTTTGTTGTAGTATTGGTACACAACCAATGACAAATTTGTATTGCCACACAATATATTTGGTCATGGCCACAACCTTTATATATAAGAATTACTTCTTTCGTTTTGTCCTTTTGGTAGTTCATAACAAACATATCATAATATTCATGACGTATAAACGTACACGGCCCATTGACCGTTCATATTAAATAAAATTTATTTATTTCTCTCAAATCTCCCGTAGAGGTAAGTTGTGACATATATCCAACCATACATGAATATATTCTTTTTCATATTTTCCCATATTCACTTTCAAGAATAGGCAAACATTCACATGGTTATTACAAGTCACAATCTCTTCATGAGTTGACCATACCATTTATACATGTCATACCTTTATATTTGACATATTTACATGATTCACCTCAACATTACTTTGAAAGATAAATAGCACCATCACTTTACATTCTTTCTTTTGATGGATGATTTTTATAAATTTATCAAATTATTAGGCCGCACAATGACCACGGGTCCAATGAACTTTCATACCATTATGATGATAAAAATTACCTTCACAGTTTGAAGGAATATTTGGAGAACCCACTGTGTTCTCATATTATAATTACCACAATAATGACTATTATAATGTTTTTCATCCACGCCCTTATTCATTCATTTAATCACTCGTCATCTTTCAAACTTATTATTGGCTGCTACCACATCCATATTATAGAATAGAGCAATTACGCGGATTTCAAACTTATCATATACTGCTATCGCATTCGCTTTATGGAATGGAGCAAATTCAATGAGACTAATTTTAAAAATTTTCATCAAAAATATACTATTTTTCCTTAGTCATTATTTTGTCATCACTATGGTGCATTGACTCAAACTCAATGTCTTACCCATATAAGGCATGTCACGTCCTCATTCTATGGGACTTGAACCAAATCATGATACATCAAAACTCAAATTGATGTTTTACCCTCTTGGTGCCGATAGAATATAAATCTACCGTCTTAACCTCAAACATTTTTCATTATGGTGAATGTGGACTTTAACTAGATGTCTTACCCTCTTTGGTGCGATAGGGCTTGAATCCACCGTCTTACCCTTAACCAACGGTATAATAGACTGATGTACAACAATATGACTCACCCTTTGAGTCTTTCAAAACAATCAAAATAATATTCAAATTCATGTTATTAAAACGTTATACCTTCTTCCATTTAATAAATTTTGTATAGCATGTCATATTCAACCAATAGTAGTATATGTCTTTGGTTCTTCGTAATTGTTAGTGACCGAACACTACTATATTCTAACTCTTAAAAATATTTTAGAAAATACGTAGTGATTTTATGCAAATAATACATTGATTCTCATAACGAGATCAACCAAAACATGAGTTAAAGAAAAACAAAAATTCACTCTCCATTGGCTAGAGTTCCTGTGCTGATTACGTAAAATAAAATCTAAGCTCAGTACAATATAAATGTAAAGAGAAGACAGCAAGAAATGTAGACAGAAGAGAAAACTTTTCTTCTCACTCAAGTGTATCATACATTGAGAATGATAATTTTATTGTAAAGAAATTACCTCAATGACCACTTTGATGAATGTCAAATTAATAAATACATCATTATCCCATAAAGGTTCATGTCACCTTGGGAACATACATATCCGAGATAAGGATAAATCTTGAAAATACATATTCATCCATGATAAGGATTAGTTTATGAATAAACGGACCATCACTTAGTTCAATAGATTTATAACAAAATGATAAATATTTTTTAATATAGTATATTTATATAAATTTTCTTCAGCTCTCAAAAAATATTGAGGCCCAATATGCAGAAGCTCAATCTCCTTGTTACACTTGTATATTTTGAACCACTTCGATAAGTTCACGTTTCCTCTTCTTTACTTATTCACCTTCATTTTCTCTGCATTTCTCCATTGAAATTAAAGACGAAGGAACTGAAATCTCAACAATAAAACAATATATAATTATTTCAAACTAAAAGAAAATTAATAAATATAGTAAAAATATTTATGCAATTAGAAAGTTATTCCTTTTCTATATAGCCTCGAGGTATTCTGTATATCCTAATATCCTTTAGAAAATTTTGAAGTATTCAATAATACTTCAAAATTTAAGTACTTTGAAGTTCTTTTTTTATATGTTGAATACTTTATTTATTTGAGTTTTTATGTTATGTTAAAATTACTAGTTTTACAGGAGTTTAAATGTATGGGTGCAATAAATTGTATATACTGTATATATGGATTTATAAAATAAAAAAGTTTATTTAGTGCAATAAAATCCTACAATCACAAAGTACACACTAGACAATTTAAAACCATAGTAATTTAATAAATTGTTTAAAATTTTACAATTATGGTGGTTTAAAGCACTCTGTACAACAACAAAAATTATATTATGTAACGACTTGATTTCGTCGTTTGGGAAAAGCCAATGAAGAATGAATTGGGGCTAGAAAATTTTTCGTAGTAACTTCAAATTTCTCAACCTAGCTTAGTCCAAATTTGACGAAATTGGAGTCATTAAGGTGTAGGGAAATTTAGTAATGAATGAGAGATCTAGTTGTGAATTTGATTAAATGAGTGGATAGCTAAGACGATAAGGATCCCCTACGACTTTACGAAATTAAATTTGGGCGAGTCGAACACTCGAAAATGATCTTAGCGTGAACAGGTACATTATGTCTCCATTGAGGCCGTTGGGGTGGAATTTTGGGTGCCAGAGCAGGGTCGCTGCAGCGGGATAAGTCCACCGTGGCGGGCTAGACGCGACTTAAAGTCGTTAATAAACCCCTGAGAGATCTTATTTGTCACTTTTAAACTTTTAGAGCTAAGGAGGCGACCCAGAAGAGTTCTTGAAGTTTTTTTTACCATTCTTGAGGCTAAAGGTAAGATTATAACTCCCTAAATTTGTTTTTCAATCCGTAAAATCTATTTTTTGGGGGGTTATTATCGATGGGAAAGGGATTTGATCTGAGAATTATGGTGAAAAAAAGCCCAAAATTGGGTATTAGGATCTTGGGTTGGTCTACGGTTACTGGATTTGTTATAATCAGAATAATTAGATCTTTGATTGTTGATCCTTGCGCATATTAATTGGTTGTAGACCTAGAACAAACGAAAGAATCTAGAAAGGGGAGATTCAAGTGCCTTAGGGGATTCAAGCTTGGATTCGAGGCAGGTGATGATTGTGATTTCATAATTGTGTGATATATGTTTGTTTTTGCTTCATGATGCATTATTGATCACACTATTGTAAAAGAGTATAAACGAATATCTATACGTCATGAATCACTTCTTGATTGTATTGATTGTGGTGTATGTTTGGGGATAGGATTGCCACGTTTAGTCAAACTAATTGGGATCGATTGCCACGTTTCGGCATAAAAATGGGATCGAATTGTCACGTTTTGACAAGCTAACTAGGATCGATTGTCTCGTTTCAACATAAAAATGGGATCGAAGTACCACATTCCGATAAGCTAACTTTGGTTAAGGTATCGCGTTCCGGTGCACTAATAGTTTAGGTTTGGGTTCCATGAGAAGACCATTGAATTTGGTTCCATGAGAGGACCACTTACTTGACATAATTCTGGTAATTGATAAATGTGAAATTGTTGAAGCATGTGATATTCAATATTGTATATGTCGATATATTGCGTGATTATATTGTTGCAATTACTTATATATGTTTCTCTTAATGGGATAACCGCGTAATCCTAGCAATACATGATGATTGTGTATTGATTTTGTACTTGTTCTTATTTTTATTGAGTACGGACGTCTTTTGGCGGCTATTGATAGACCTCGATTTGTGATTATTGAGCATTACCAGATTAAAGGGTGAGCCAGTTCTTTCAGGCTTCCACGAATCTCTCTTGTTTAAGTCCACTCTCTTCGGACTCAGTCTATTTTTTTAAGGTTGTTGTTTAGTTTCGGGGTTGTACCCCTTGTTCTTAGACTTGTTGTTGTTAGAGTTTTGGTACATTGACTTTCAAGTTTTGGTTGTTATATTGATTTATTAAACTTTCGGAGTTTATGAGAATTCATTAATAATTAATTTAGTCATTTAAACCTGCTTCCGTATTTAAAATGCCTTGATTTTTTATTTAGTTGCTTGTTTGGGTTGTACTAATGGTTCTCCCAACGTAGAGTTAGTGTGGGTGTCAATAATGACTGTCTGAATCGTGACATATTAACTAAGGGATATTACATTTTTATAAACGTCATTTTAGTGTATTCTGTTGTTCACTTTGTATTCCAAACATACTTAGAACAAAACTTTGAACATCTTTGTAAGACAACAAAGTTTAAGAATATTTTCACAACTAGAAAATTAAAACTAGTAGCGAAACTAGAATCAGAAACATATTTTTAAAAAAATATACGAAATGTTTTTATTAAAGAAGAATTGTTTTAATATGTGTCTAAAGAATCTTACTGATTTCAACAAACTTAAAAGAAACACGAAGTTACCAAGTTTAATGAACCAGTAAGAACAAAAAAGAAATGGAAGAATTGAAATTAATTCACAAATCTAAAATTTGTAAAACACGTACCAGAATCTGAAAAATTTTAAATAGGAAAAAGATCAAGTCCACTGAATTCACAGTGTCCCCTTAAGGAAATTATTGCCCTCTAGTTTCCGAGGTTTGATTTTGAATATGACCTCCCAGGGTAAAATGATCTCAATCACCAGAGTATAGATACCAAAAACTTCGGTGTCAGCGAACCACTCAACGGCAGTAAATTACACTTAGAATACTAGATTTAGTAGTTGAAGAAGAAGTCCATAAATTCTATTTAAAATGAGAGGAAATCCCTCAATTTATAGAAAACAAAGGATAGTGCGAAAATGTTCTTATTGTGCCTTATCGGAAAGGTCACAAACCTTTGGAAAAGTCACAATCTTTCAGAAAGGTCGTCACTTTTCATAAAAGTCACAACTTTCCATAAAAGTCACAACTTTTCATAAAAGTCGCAACTTTTCATAAAAATCCAACTTTTCATAAAAGTCGCAACATTTCATAAAAGTCACAACTTTTCATAAAAGTTGCAACTCTTCATTTTCCATTCACACTTTTTAATATCCAACAATCCCCCGCATGAATGGGGAATGACTCGAAGACAAACAAACGAACAAGTATGTGTACTTTACAAGCAAGAATTAATTGCATCTGGATAAGTAGGTTTCCCCTTGGACTTTCCGTAGTGAACATATGTCGGATATACTCGGCCAATCGGTAGATGCGATATCTTTGAACCGTCAAACTTTGGTGTATAACTAGACAACCATATGTCACACAATTAACCCTTTACCATTTATGGTTCTTACGGTTGTGTTCGTTTTAGCCATGAACACCTCCTGGTTTCATGAGTGTATAGAGAGATGGGCTTTTGAAAATCATCTTCTTTGAAGCGGCTTACACTTCACACTCACATATGTGATTTCTAACCGTGTTATCGCGTAGATACACTATTTGGTCAACTCTGTCAAACTTATCAAGTCATTAAAACCATTAAGCTTTATTAACTCATTAACAAGCCTTAATGTTGTATCCTTGTCCCTGAGCATTGTCTTCATCATGAGAATGGATTGAGTTTATTGACAATGTCGAACCGTTATTCACAACTTTGTTTTTCTCCTTGAATATAACTCTTGGGATCTCCAGTCTGCTAGATAGTGTTACCGCCATGATGACTTGTCCTAAGCCGTAAATTCATTCCCTTAGATGATCTTTTAACTTTCTCTCTAGTTAGGCCTTTTTGTAAGTGGATCCGACACATTATCCTTTGATTTACATTGTCAATTCTGATAATTCCACTAGAGAGTAGTTTTCTAACAGTATCATGTCTATGTCGTATATGACGAGACTTTCCGTTATACGTCATGCTCCATGCCCTACCTATTGCATCTTGATTGTGAAAGTGTATGCATACTAATGCCAATGGTTTGGGCCAAAATAGAATATCTATTAAGAAATTTCGGAGTCTTTTAACTTATTCACCGACCTTATCTAGAGAACCTAGCTCAAAGATCATTGTAGAGCTAGCGATACATGTCTCTATTTAAATATTTCTAAGAGACTGTTCCTCTACCAATAGTAAATACATATCCACTCGTGAATTTTACTTCATTCTTCCGATGATTCAATTTGCATCACTATATCTTTCAATATTGTTGGATATTGTTATAATGCAAGACATAGTTTTAAGTATTTTTTTAAATACTCCAAAACTCTATTTATTGTCATCTAATGAATTTATTTGGGATCACTTGTGAACGGACTCAGTTTAAAATAGCAAATGCTATATCTGATCGCACACACTATATGATATACATCATGCTTCCCAAAAATCTAGCACAATCCAATTGTGAGTCACTTTTGTTTTCACTCTTTTGAAATGCAAAGCTCACATTTATTGGACACTTGAAAATATTGACATTCAAATATTTGAACTAGTTAAGTACCTTTTCAATGCAATGAGACCGTGAAAATGCTAAACATTATGGAGTTTTACGAATTCTTATATCTAAGATCGCATTAGCAACTCCAATAATTTTCATTCCACTTGCTTTATAGCATACATTTAGTAGCATTTATGTCATTAGTGTCTATATTGATGATCAACATATCACCAACATACAAACAAACAATGACCTTATGATTTTAATGTGAACACATTTATCACTTCCATCATTCTTCAATCCATTTGTCGACATGGTTTGATTGAATTATGTCATTGTTTTGGTGCTTCGATAATGTGACTTAACAAGTTCACATACTTTCTTTTATTTATCAGGTACCACAAAACCCTCGGGTTGTTCCATGTAAATTTCTTCCTCCATTTCTACATTTAAGAAAGTTTTTTTCATATTCATTTGATGAATTTGGAGGTCATATACCACAGTAATAATTTTTGCATCCGAATGGATGTAATTCTAATTACTAACGAGTATATATATCGACAAGATCCAAAAAAAAAATTCTAAAGCCTTTGACACAAAGTCTTGCTTTATATTTTTCAACAGTTCTATCAACTGTTATTTTTTCTTCTAAAGATTCATTTTGAACCCAACGGTTTATTTTCTTGAAGAAGATCAATTAACTATTAATATTGTTTATTGACACCATCTTTCCAAAGGATGAGTCTACATAAGACACAGAAAATGTTACAAACTCATATTCGAAGGAAGTAAATGTCCTTTAACATTTTACTAAGCCTCTGAATCTCTTTATTAAGTACATTATCCTTTTCATTTCCTAGGCCTTTTAGACCCTTCTCTAGACTACTCAAGTCTAATTTTACAGTCCACAGTCATAGTTCCTATTTTAATTCTTTTGGGGATATGATCTTGGACTTTGACTAGATACCCCCACACTTTGAAATATTTCAAGTTGGATTTCCTTTCTTTCCATTTATCGTATGGAAAAGATTGTATTCTGATCAAACAAAATCGCTTTCTTTTTGAAAGGACAAAACTTTTTGTTGATCCCTTTTGCAGTAAGGATAGTTCCTCCACACAAGTTTTGTGTAAATCCGAACTTATAAATAATGCATCCATCATTTCTTTCAACGTTTGATTTTTCATTAGATTGAGGTGAATATGACAGTAGTTTGATATTTCACTTTCCAAACATATTTCTGCACAATGAGATTTATACTCTCCATTCTAATCACTTCTTATATAATTTTTCACACTGATTTTCAACTTCGATATTACATTGTCTAGACATTTCTATTGCTTCATCCTTACCATTTAGCAAATAGACATAGTCATTTCTAATGCAATTATCAATAAAAGAAACAAATACTTTTTGCCACCATGAGATGGTGTTAACTTCATATCATAAATGTCAGTGTAAATTAATTCTAAAGGATTAAAATTCTTTTCAACAGATTTATAAGAATGCTCACCATACTTAGATTCCACAAAAGCTTGACATTTTTATTTATTGCACTCAAAGTTAGGAAAAACTTCTAAGTTGGTCAGTTTTTCTTACAAGGTTTTGTAATTGACATGTTCTAAGTGTTCATGTCACAAACATTGACTCGAGCAAGTAAGAACAAATAAAAACATTGAGTTTGAAAAGCTCTTTGCGAGGTAGCTTTTTCCTCACTAATATTTTGTTCCTATTTCTTACAATTTTGTGTGATACAAACATTGTTTAGATTGTCAAATATCCTTTTCAGAAGGACATTTTCATAACTTTCAATGTGATTGTATAACAAAGACAATATAGTCCAACTGTTATTTTTACAAAAACATAACAAATGACTATTCACCAATATTCATGTCTATGCAAATACTTTTATTCTAATAGACATATCTTTTCATGAAAAATCACAACATTTTAAGTGATTTTTTTTCATAAAAGAACACAATAATTTTGAACAAGTATATATATAATTTGGATGTTTCATACTAGTCACACTATATACTAGTAATAGAGAAACTCAACAACCACAATACCAAATATACTCCAAGAATTTTGTGGGTATAACATAATATAAAAGTATCATTGAATTTCATATCTTTTGTTCCAAAGTTAAATTAGACACCAAGTCTAATCATAAGCAAATAACCCCCACATTTCAAATGTGATCTCAAAAATATTTTTCAAGTATTTGAAAATAGTTTTTTCACATATTTTAATGTTGGAAACATTATTCTACGAAAGAATTATAGTGCTGCAATTCTCTTTGACAATGTTTACACAATGTCAAAGTTCATTCGATAGAGACATACTATTTTATCAAACAAAATTATGCATCTATCATTTTTGCAAACTAAAGAATTTTAAAAGCAACAATATCTGCGAAGTAAAAAATTCATTCCACAACATATGATTTGCAAATCTTTCTCCAAAGATACACATAAAAAAAATCAAAGATGATTACTCTTAGAAACTATTTTCCTCCTTAGATAATTTAATAAGAAGGTTACCTGGTAATCTTTAAACGGAATACCATAAATTTTTTTGTTACATTCTCACTTCGACTTTGCTAAAACAAAGCAACGAATTATGGAGAAGTAATGCATTTATCTTCTACTTCCATGATCAGATTCTCTCAATCAGTAGAATATAAAAAAAAAATACTAACAGTATAGTAATTTCCTTAAGATTGTTGTTCACCTTGTATTCCCAACATACTTAGAACAAAACTTTGAACATCTTTGTAAGACAACAAAGTTTAAGAATATTTTCACAACTAGAAAATTAAAACTAGTAGCGAAACTAGAATCAGAAACATATTTAAAAAAATATACAAAATATTTTTCTTAAAGAAGAATTATTTTTAATATGTGTCTAAATAATCTTACTGATTCCAACAAACTTTGCAGAAACACGAAGTTACCAAGTTTAATGAACCAGTGAAGAACAAAAAAAAAGAACTGTAATTAATTCACAAGTCTAAAATTTGTAAAACACGTACCAGAATCTGGAAAATTTTTAATAGGAAAAAAGATCAAGTCCACTGAATTCACAGTGTCCCCTTAAGGAAATTATTGTCCTCTAGTATCTGAGGTTTGATTTGGAATATGACCTACCAGGGTAAAATGATCTCAATCACCAGAGTATAGATACCAAAAACTCCGGCAGTAAAATACACTTAGACTACTAGATTTAGTAGTTGAAGAAGAAGTCCATAAATTCTATTTAAAATGAGAGGAAATCCCTCAATTTATTGAAAACAAAGGATAGTGCGAAAATGTTCTTTTTGTGCCTTACCGGAATGATCACAAACCTTTGGAAAAGTCACAATCTTTCAGAAAGGTCGTCACCTTTCATAAAAGTCATAACTTTTCATAAAAGTCGCAACTTTTCATAAAAGTCACAACTTTTCATAAAAATCGCAACATTTCATAAAAGTCACAACTCTTCATAAAAGTCACAACTCTTCATTTTCCATTCATACATTTTTAAAATCCAACATATTCAGATAATTTTAAACAACCATTATGCATGAAAAATTACTAAAATAACCCCATTCTTTTGTTGTGGCATTTACACAAAAATGTATCGAATAAAATATCGTGAAGTTTTGACAATTCTCTTATGCCTAAGAGATTTGGGAGAAAAATGTGAAGAGATTCTTATTCGCTCTAGAAAGAAAAGAGGGTTGAGTATTAGATTAACAAAATATATTTGGACCATTTATTTGCTAATGGAACACATGTTATAATTATGGTGTAATATTTTAAGACTATTTTATATATGTATTTTATTATATAAGAAATAGGTGTATATGTATATTAATTTCATTTTTTATTATACATAAAGTAATATATATATTTTCGTACAACTTATATATGTATTATTTATGTGATTTTGTAAAATGTTAACCAAATATGTATTAATTTTATACATGTTTAATTTATTTTTTATTTACTTATCAAACATCGTATAAGTTATACAAAAATTTGTACATAAATAATTTATTTATTAATTAACTATCAAATGACCCCATACAATGTCCAATCATAGATTTTTAAATATTTCGGTGTTCCAAAATATGCTTATTCATACTTTTTAAAAATATTTTTTCCTTTTTTTATCATAAAAAAACAAACATGAAACACAACTTATATCTACAAATTTGATATAATATTATTATTTTTTATAAGACAATATATTATCCTAATTAATACAAAACACGTTCGAGATGGTATCTTTTCTACGTCTGAAAATAAAAATTTGCAACTCATGCTCTACTCCATTTTTGCCATTCGCCATTATCTTCACAAAGAATCTTCAACTTAATTTATTTATTTTTTGATTAAAAAACTTGTCACCGGTACATTTTTTAGTAACATGTTTAGCACTTCTATTAGAAAAAATTATTTATAAAACCAAGTTAATATACTTCAAAGATTTGGTTTAGTTGGCAACGTGTAGTTATACCATTTTCTTTAAAATAGAATTAAAAATATTAATTGCGTTTGGCAAATAATTAGTGTGGCCTAAGAATAGAGTGGTTAGAAAAAGGTGCTTGTTTTGTATCCACCATTAAAGTTTTGAACTGTCAAATTGTGGATATTCAATGTACAGCTAGCTGCATAAATTAAATTATAATAATATATAGTTGAATATTTATGGAAGCAATAGTAATAATGTCACAAACGTGATTATAACTTAACAATGAGACTATATATCTTTTTTTATATATAATTTAACTTTTATTATAGCCATATAAGCACCATAAAGGGTTAGTTGGTACTAGGATTAAAGGGTTAGTTAAACATGAGATTTTTTTAAAAAATATATATTTAAATATAATTAATTTCAAAATTATCTGTATCATTGTTTTGGTAGATTAATATTTATTTACCTATCATATTTAGCATAAAATAACAATTTCGAGATGAAATAATCAAATTACAGAGATGAAAATTGAAAGATGGCTTTCTCCAAAGCTCATCTTCGAAAGTTCTTTGAAAAGGTTACAACTTTTTTTTTTTAATTTAAAAAAAATAGTTTATTTGAATTTTTAAATAAATTAAGACATAGTTTGTATTTTGTACGGGGTAAAATTGATTTTGAATACGTAGACGAATGATGTAACAATACTTGCTGAGAGCAATTGATTAAAATAGTTTGATAATAAATATTAAACGTATCTATGAGATGTCTTCAATAAACAACTCAATCTATAAAAATTTCTACTTGATATCATTTTTAAACATCTTCAATTTCTTCTTATACTTAATTACATAATAAGTATCCTCTTTATTATGATGGTATCATGGGAACCCTGATGAGATTGGAGCAGTTTTCCATGAAAATCATCAAAAAAATTTAAGAAATAATAAAGAAAAAGAGCAAAAAAAAAAATCAATGAAACATTTTACAATTCTAATCTATTTTAGTCATGAGTCACAAGCTATTAAACAATTAAAATATATATCCTTTTACAATAAAATTGGAGAAATATTTATGGGTGAAAGTTAATTTCTACTTTGATTTTATTTTAAGAATTAAACATCTTTCTCAATTTTCAATAATCGTATATCCACAAGATTCATTAATAAAAATCAATTTTTTATTTATTTATTTTGACTTCAACTAATTTATAGCTCTGTAAAAATTTATTGCGAACGTATAACTAATACATATGTTCTATTAACTATTTCAATATCATAGCCTATATAACAAATATATAGTAAATCAAAATATTAACAATACAAAGATTATAACTTCATAGATAAATATTGTTAAAGACATATCTTTTTCTTAATACACCAAATCAAATGGTGGATTAAGGAACCGTTTCACATGCGATCATTTCATATGTACAAAATTATTTATTTGATTATTATAATATAAATAATAAGATAAATAATCTTTTAAAAACATATTTGTGTTATAAGTGAATGTCTAATTATGTGGAGTCGTTGTAAGATATGGTTTTGGAATTCTATTGGGGACCAAATAAAGTTTTTCCTATAAATAAAGAGTTTTCAAATAAGATTTGTGAAAGATCAATGATCCTGAATATACTTCAATAGAAATAAAAAATCTTTTCTCTTCTCTCTACTTTTTTCTTCTTCTAAATTTATATAATTTTATAATCAATAAATATTTTTAATTAAACTCAAAATAATCTATATTATTTTTTTTATCCATAAGTATTTGCCAAATAAGGCAAAATTGGAGGAAGTAGATAACTATGATGATGTGTGTTGCATATCTCAATTAAGATAAGCGAACGTGGATTTTATCATCTTAATATTCAAAGGGGAAGAAAAGAGAGATCATTATCATTTAAACAAGGAAAAATACATTAAATAACTAATAAATTAACTTCACATTTCAACTGATCAAATCTGGAACGTGGAATAGACTTGTTCGAATAATTTCAGAATATATATATTTACATTTTCCCCTTTAAATAACTTGAAATATTATTGCAATATCTTATTCAATATAATTCACAATAATACTTCCCCTTTGACAAAAAGGAATAGCTAGTTTTCATCAAATGTATACTTCTTTTGGTTGGTTATTATTTTTTTTCTATATTAAAATTATAAATAAGAAAATAATTTTGTTAAGTTACTCCTTAAAAATGTTTTTGGAAATTTTATAAACAAGTGCTAACACATTCAAAAAAATTTAACTGTAATGATAACATATGGAAATTTAATTAATACTTTTTTGATTTAGTAAGGTGAACAACTAATATAAGATAATTATTTTTAGCAAGATGATCAACTAATATATGATAAAGAAAACTTTTTTTTTTCACTTTGACTTGTGTAACATATACTTTAATCCATCACAAAACCTTTTAAATTTGGAGAAATGAGCTAATTACACAAACATTTTGTCATATATACTAATTCTTCCTATGATTTGAAATAACTACATTCTATCTTATTATTTAACAATTTCTTATTAAATTTTAAGTTAGATACATGAATTATCACTAGGTAAATAGGAAAAATAACTTAAATACAAACTATAATTTTTTAATCTCCAATTTTCCCTACTTTTTTTAAATATTACATAATTCCCTATTTTTTTTATTTTAGTGTATGTTTTTAGATACATTACACTCTCTCTCCTATAATACACATTTACCAATTTTAATGCCTATTTTTTCTCCATTAAAACACTCAACCTCTTAAATAATTTTTGAATTTTAAATTTTATCCATTTAAACACTCAACCTTTTAATCAGCTTTTTATTTTGAATTATTTAATTTAATTAAATTTAAACAAAATAACAAATTTTGAAATTTTGAATTTCAAAATCCAAAAAATTCAAAAGCAGGGTAACTTCCAAGTGATAATCTACCGTGTTGTTCTTACCAAAGTCACCTTTCACTTCTTTTTTTTTCCTTATTCGTCTTCTTCAGAAGTTTTCTTCTTATAATTTTGAATCTCCTCAACCCAGCATATCTTTTTGTTTTCTTCTTTTTATTCTTAATCCATATTAGACTATTTCTTCTTAAGCTTGAATCGTAAGAACCCAGACCCTTTTTATAGTTAATCCATCATCAAATCGTATATTCTTATCTTTTTCGTTTTTGTTAATTGTTTATTACTTCATAGTAATGGATCCGTCAATTAATAGAAGGATATATGATTCCGACGATGATAATTGGAAAGAAAATAGGAAAAAATCTTTGCATGATCCTATGAATCTTCAAAAGGATTCAAACAAAGACCATGGCGAAACATCAAAGGTTACGAAAATACAACAAAAAAGGAAAAAGGAAGCAGCAAACACTGTTGTTAGGCCTATATTGTCTCGGGTTAGTATTTTGGTACTTAAAAATGGTGTTGTTGTTTAAATTAGTAAAATTTTTAAGGAATCAAGTGTGCTTGCTGATACATTTCAAAAAGGGTGTATAGTGTTTTAGATGGTCAACTGATACTTGAATTTGTTGTGTTTCATAATATTTTATATGTATCATTAAGTTTTTGAAAATTATTATAATGTATCATTCAATAAATGTAGTAAAGTATAATCTGTGCTTGATGATACATGTAGAATCTGTGTGTACATTGTTTAGTCAATGTAATGATACTGTGTAGCTATGTATCACATTGTTCTGCATGTAGTTTGAATTCCTGAACGATATCATGTATCAGAGAAGGTATTAGTTGTTTAGTTGATGTACTCATACATGTTTTGAAACTTGTTATAATGTATCATTCATTAAGTTTAATAAATGCTTCATCAGATATAATTGATGATACATACAGATTCTTTGTGTATGTTGTTTAGTCCTGTTTATGATACATGTATTAGACATGTATCAAATGTTATAATGTTTTATTTAATTCACTGATACATGTTATAGACATGTATCACATGTTTTTCATGTAGTATGAAATTCTGAAAACTGAAACCATGTATCATTAAGTTATTAGTTGTTTTATTTAGTAGTTATATTTCTATATCTATATCGTTTTAATTTGCGGTTTTATTTTCAAAATGCAGCCACTGAAGTACAAGATTAAAAAGATACCAACACATCCCATAAGGTTTGCTGTCAACTTTAACAACAATTTCCTAAAGGACTTTGAAAAATACGTGGGGGATAATGTTATCCAAATGTTTAAGGATACAATTTTTGGACCCTTTTTAGACATTTCCAAATGTAATTTTCAGGGCCAAATAACTAAGTGCTTATTGCTTTTAGAATTGGAACAAAGCAACCCTAATGTGTTGCATATTAGACATTCCAACGGGTGTGTCCTGAAATTTGGTATAGATGAATTTGCATTATTAACAGGACTTAAGGTCAGAGGAAATACCAATGATTTCAAATACCCAGAACAAACTAATTGTATGCTTTTTAAAAAGTATTTTCCTGGTGCAGTCAATAGTGTTACAAAGCATCAACTAGTTCAAAGGTTTAAGATGGGTAATTGGGAGAGCAATCAGGATGCACTCCAAATGTCTATACTGTTCTTTATTCATACATTTCTATTAGCTACTATTGATAATACAGCGATATCTATTGTCGACTTTCTAATGGTTGAAGATGGTAGATATCAACATTTTCCTTGGGGTCAGCTATCATTTTCCAAGCTAATTGGTTCACTTAGACAGGATTTTGACGTTAGTAAAAAGTTGTACCGATTATATGGGATGCCATATGCACTAAATGTTTGGATATACGAATGTGCATCCAATTTAAATTCAGAAATAGCTGTGAGAGAACGCAATGTCATCCCAAGAATATGCAATTGGAGAGTTGTGTCTGAAAAGGCAAAGTTTGAAATGCTTATGTCCACCATTTTCCAAAAGGTAAAATTTTATTGTTGTATATGGAATATCGTTATTTATGTCTTTGGGATACATTATGAATTATTACTGTATCTAACAGTTAAATTATATTATGTGTTTGTGATACATTTAGAATGCATGTTCAAACATTGTCCCAACAGCAGAGGAAATTGAAGCTTTTGATATTGCTCAAGTTGAACATGCTCATTCTACATCAATACCATTAGTACAACCAAATGAGGAAGATGATTTAGATGATTTCTCCACAAGACCGCCTGAACAGTTATTGAGGAAGCATTCTAGAGTGTCTGATACATCTCCTCCACCACCGCCAAAAAGAAGAAAAAAATCGATTATTCAAAAAAAGAAGGTGTCAGAACAGAAACAGCCTGATCAATCAAATGTGTCTCCGACACCGGATGATGATGTACATGTTTCCATGTCAAGTCCGCCTCAACATTCGAATGCTGATGATGTACATGGTTCTGTTCCACAAGTGTCACCGAAATCGGCTGCTGATGTACATGGTTCTGTTCCAGACGTTTCTCAGAACCCGGCTGCTGATGTTCATGGATATGCAGATTCACAGAATGTCAACAATATAATTCCTCATATTGAAGAGTTGAAAGGATATTTGAAAACTTACGTAAGTAAATTATTTTGTAATTTTTAATCAAACTTTTATTTATCCTAAATGTATCTACAATTTTTAGGTTGACAAGAAATTTGAGGAATTGATTATTTTGATAAAAGCAAATCACTCCCAGCTGATGCAATCTATTAGCAAAGAGAACAACAATTTTCAGGCTGATACAAGCACATTTCAGTCTGACAAACAAACATCTCAGCAAATACCGGTTGATCTCGATGATACGGTGGGTGTAGCTGAGGATGGTGGTGGTGGTTTTCTGGTAAAAATGGTGAGCATCATATCGTCGACGATGCAGGGGATGTCGATGTGGATGGTGTTGGTGTTTCTGTAAATGAGGGTGAACCAATAGTCAGTGATAATCCAAAGGTAATGTTTATGATACATTGGGTATGTTGTGTATCATGCACATATAGTCAATGCTTTGTATCATGATCATTTTTTTTCTCATTTTATATTCTGTCATGTATCATACATATCTAATCAATACTATGTATCATGTTGCTTTTATCAATGTTACGTATCAGCACAAATTATATTAACAGTTTTTATTTCAAAACTGCATATGCAGGATGGTGACGCACATCAGTCGCACCAAGATTTAAATGAACATATCATGGACCAAGCCGTTGACGACAATGTTCATCACAACATCCCTCATGTGTTGCCCGAAAAAACAAACAACTGATTCATCGGTACATTTTTCAATTTAAATTTATGACACACAATTTCATTACACACAAATTTCTAAAAATCATTACATCATATTATACAGGATTCTTCAACTTCAACAACAATATCGCCATCAACTCAAGCAGCAATAGATGCGCTTATCAAAGATTTGGGTAAAGATGCTACCAATGCTAGACCATTATATTCTTACGATCCAAAGAATATAACTAGCAGCCAGTACTTGTTGACCGACAGTCAATTACCCACTGAAATTCCAATAACGGAGATTGCTGTTAAAACTGATGCAGTCACTCCTGCGAATAGAAATAGAATGCCTTCGAGAAGGATTCAATCTCCATATTGTACTTCTTTGGGTCAAGCGAAAAGGGAAAAGAGAAATTGAAGGATATGTCTCGACTCCATTTCCCGTTCGAAGGATGTGGCATTGCAGATAAAGTTTCGCCGAAACTGATTGACGATTACATGAATTGGTTGTTGAAGGGGCTTCTAAAAAATCATAACAATAAGTAAGTTTTATACATTTTTTTTCTCAGTGTTAGGCGTAATCATTTTATATACAACTAATTCATGATACTTTGTTATATAAAAACTGTAAATAAGTGAGTGTTATGTATCATGTACATACATTTAAAACTTATGTATCATATATGCAGGAACCCATCGGACGATAAATACAGATCAAGATCTTCTTCTTTTGGATTTACGATGATGGACTTTGTTGTTGCTTTTCCAATGAACAAGAATTGGTTTTATGCCATGTCACAGCCAAACAAGTGTTGGTCTGATGAGGTAAAATATTAAACTATTTATGAAATATGTATCAGTCATAACTCTATTACAACATCATGATACATTATGTATAAGTATCATACTATTTAATTAGCTATGATACATTATGTATAAGTATCATACTATTCAATTTGCAAAAGTATCATACTATATTCACATAATTATATTTATTTTTTTATATTGTTTAGATGTAAATAATTTCTTACTCTGTTTTCATTTTGTTTATAGCACATCGATGTGATTTTTTACTACCTTCGTAAAAAATCAAAACTTTGCAGCATGGATCAATACAGATACACAACAACCCACTGTTTGTTCATGTCACATGTAAAAAACTGTTATGATAGATATTACATGGACGATGATGATGATAGTCTTACTACACAAGAACATATTGATCGCGCTTCAGTTGTATCTGTACATGAGAGGTCAATAATTAACATCATCAAAGGGTTTGGAATACCAGCTGCTTTACCATGGCATCTTGTAGATGAGGTCTACATCCCAATTAACTGTGATCAACAATTCCATTGGGTGTTGGCTGTTGTTGAGTTGAAAAACAGGTTGATAAGGGTTTTTGACTCATCAATTAGCACAAGGAAACAAACAATTCCTCATGAGATCAAGATGTTGTCTAAAATGCTTCCTTCATACCTACTTGACAGTGGATTTTTTGAAGAAAATGAACGCACAAAATTTGCTGATTGTCAGGCATATAAAGACAACAATAATGGCTCACTTCTGGAGCCTCAAGTTCCTTTCATGATAGAATTTGCACAAGACATCCCTACACAGGAAAGCGATAGCCTGTAAGTATCAAGAATTTTTCATTTGCCCTTTTTAATGTATCATTAAGTTTTTAACTTATTATGTATTTTCTGTAGAGACTGTGGGTTATATGTTACTGCATTTGCCGAGTATATCAGTGACCAAATCAATATATCTTATGCTGATTTTAATCCTGATTACCTGCGTCAAAGATATGGAGCATTGTTGTGGAGTTATGGAAGTGAGAAGGCTAAGTGCGGATATGTTAGCGACAATGATGATCCACCAAAATCCAGGGGCGTAGTCACACCACCACCAGAAGAAGATTTAGTTCACATACCGTAGCATTTCATGATAAAACAATGTTTTAATGTTATATTTATTATTTTTATATGTTATTGAACAACTATTTTATCTTTTTTAATGTTATTTTTTGGTTTTGTCAATTTACATGAATTTTTTTTTAATCGAGATGATACACTGACAAAACCAAATGATACATATGTACCAGAAACACACTAAAAATAACTGATACATTGGCAAAACCGTATATATAATCAATATGTTACACTCGAATCCTTAAATTTTACAAGATATTGGTAAATTGAATAGCATATTCATATGAATTGGTATTATTGTTTTAAAGGAAAGTTATTTACTGTATATTTCAATAAAAGCATAACAAAAAATCATTACACAAGTTAAATTATATAAATTCACATGATACATGATTTATAGTCATTCTAAAGTACTCAATAACCTCAACAATATATTTGTATTTTTTATCTAATGGAGATGTATCATTGTGCAAACCAATGATACACACTAAAAGTACATGATACATTATATAAACAATGTGTACCAAAAATACACAATAAAAGTACATGATACACTAGATAAATCATATGTATCATGTACATTATGTTACCTATTAATTCTTAAATTATATATCTTACTGTAGCATAAGATTTATATATTCAAAACAAATATTGACACAAGTATATTTATCAACACCAATAATAAGAAAGTATTTATAATCATAAGCACGACTTCAAATGTAATTACCACATGTTTGTACGTTTATTTATCTAAACACAAGTGTTCAATTTGCAGTCGTAATAAATTATTAAAATTGAAATTCATTAAAATGTTTACGTGATAAATTATTCTTGATATCATAGAAACATTACGACTAATTCACTTCTCTTTTGGGTAGAAAGTACAAGTTCTTCTGTTGTGCCCTTCTTGTCCACATTGTCCACAACAGTTTGTGTTCACCGAAATCTTTTCATCTGCATTCTTTCTTCTTCTTTTTCTTGGTCGTCCAGATGATCTTCTGTATCTAGGTGGATACACAGTTTCAGCTACCGTGTTTAGGATCTGACCAATCTTCTTATCTGGCATTGGCACCATTGGAATTTCATATGTTTTTGCCAACGCATCAGGCTTGTAATAATCAGAGCAATACGGATTCATATCGGTGACATTCTTTTTTTTCAATACAGCGATTGCATGTGAACAAGGTATCTCATCTAGTTGAAATCTACCACAACAACATACTTTCCGCTCAAGACAAACAATATATCTTCTTCCATTTTCATAAACTGAGAAAATAAACTCAGATGATGGAACAACCTGTGTACGTTAAAAATTTTAATTATATAACTTTTAAAACCAAATCATGTTAAAAAAGCATAATGATACACAGAATTAGATACATATAATATAAAGTATCATATAATGATACATACCTCCATTTTTGAACTTTTAGCCGCGTTTATAATCAACAATTCCTCAAATTTTCTACCTAATGTGTCCTTTGTGTATGAGGCTACTTCTCTGTTTTTGCAATGCCAAGATCCAAAAGAATTCTAACCTCTTCCAAGAATTCTAATATTGTTAATTGGCGTGCTTCAACAAGACAACCATTGATACATTCTGCAATGTTTGAAGTCATCATTCTACCTCTGTTTACTGTTGCATGAACTCTTGACCACTTTTCGTAACCTGCATATTCAAGGTACTCTTTAACCCTGTGATCAATTCTATCAACCTTAGCCATCAACTTATCAAAATCTTCCTTTCTATATGCCTTGGCCATAGAGTAGAATAGATCACTTATGGCCTTTCTGCTCCTTTTGAAGTTTCCACATACATTCTTCCAAAGATGCCAGATGCATGCATAATGAGGTACATCGGGGAACACAATCCTTACACTCTTCATGATACTCTCATTTCTATCTGAAACAACACACATATCTTTTCTATCGCCAAATGCATGTTTGAACTGTTCGAAAAACCATGTCCACGAACAATCATTTTCGGTGTCAACAACACCATATGCCAATGGAAATATGCAACCTGATTACACACACATTATATTATTTGATACTTAATATATAAAAAGACATCATTACTATAAATAAAAAATACCTGCGCCATCAAGTGTGCTTGCTGATACAAAATGTCCCTTTGTAAGCTCCACTCAGATGTGCACCATCCACAACAACTACTGGTCTGCAGTATTTAAATCCCCTAATGAATGGTCTTAAGGCGATGAACAGATACATAAATTCATCCTCTTCAGTCTTATGCATTCTTATATAAGAATCTGGATACACAGTTTTTTAACATGTGTATGTATCGCGGCATCCGTCTATATCCAGCAGATGGTTTTCCTCTAATCATGGAGAGTGCACGTTCTTTAGCACGCCATGCTTGCTGGTAAGATATTTCAACACCATATATTCTCTAATATCATCAATTATATCCCTTGGTGTATAAATTCGTTTATAATTGACCAATTTTGGAGCTGTCACTCCACTTACAAATCCCACTGTTGCTTGGACTTTGGTTAATACCCTCTCCCTCATCGGACACGTATGTTCACTATTGAAATTTCTAACAATGAATATATCAGATTTTTTCCTGCACGACGCCTTCATAGTCCAACCATTTGTCTGAAAAGCATACCAACACATAGCTGCGTACATTTTTTAAGCATATTAATACACATATCAAATACATCATATATAATATTTCAACAATAATGTTTAAAGTAATCAAACAATGAATCACACAAAAAGTATCAACCAATTTTTAAGAAAAGTATCAAAATTTATTGAAAATTATCCACTATTTGTTATATGACTGTTTAAACTGATACAGTCCTTACTATATCAGTAGTAGTACTTTCAAGTATCAAATATACTTATTTCAATGTATCAAAAACAAATTCTTCAAATGATGATACATCAGATTATAAATAACATATGAAACTTGCAGGTTTTCATATAGAACAGTAATGTTTCATGCACTAATTAAATTATAAAACAACACATGATACATTAGAATTTCAAAACAATGTCATACCTTTGTTGATCAGACCTCTTCACTTTGCAGTTGAAGTTGTTCTTTATCTTATATTTTGTCATCACATCTACAAGTGTTGCTTTATCCTTGTATATCTGACCTGTCTTCACATCAACAATATCTGAATTGATTATAACATTTGCAACTCCAACTTCTGAATTTTCATGTGTATCAAATAAGCTATTTTCAACTATTGCCAACGCCTGTGTATCATTGTTGTGCCTTCTACACACGTTATTTCTCCACTTCTTCCATCAAAGTTATGTACAGTACCAATATTCTTCTCAATTGTGTCAATACATAATGGATATATTGAAAATCCAGGCTCGTTTTTTTTCAGTTCAAAATATAGTTTAACACTCATATCGTTCTTAAGTTTCATCGGACAGGAGTTACCTTCTACAATGTATCGAATTTCAATTTCTTTCCTTGATACATCAATATCCAACTCGGCCGCAATTGTTGCTTTGAGATTAGAAAACGAAATTGAATCTCCAACAACGATTCCATCAATTTTGTAATTTTCATATTGCAATTCGTTCACCCAAATTCCGGAATGTCTCATCAAAATCGAAGTATTCATCTTCAAAAACCCACTGCAACAACAACAAAATTCGGTAGCTCCAATTGTTTTCTAAAGATCTGATACAATATTTGTTTTTCAAAATTTGGAATTAATATCCAATTAAGTGCTGATTTAATGCTGATTAGTGATCTGTTACCACAATTAAGCTGTTTTAATAACAGCATTAAAGTTACCGTTTTTATCCCCTATTTTTTCTTAACAGTATTAAGTTACCATGTATCATTTACCATGTATCACTACATTCTAAAGTATCACGGGTCAGCAATTTTAAGGGATTTTTTGTAATTATTAAAGTTATCGGGACAGAATGTAATTATTCAATTACACTATGGGATTCCTTAAATTTATACTAAAATTATATGTATAATATCTAGTGGTGATTTGAATATATTTGAATATCAATTATATAAATGGAGATTTGGGGTGACGAGTAAGATGGAGGAAGGACAAGCGGATTGGTCTTATCCATGTATGTATCTAAAAAAATTACAACCTATTTAACATCAATATCTCGAGATACATTTATCTGATGCACCAAAAATTTGATAAAAATATTTATAATATTACACACTAGTCGTGTATTTTTAAGTAATTAACTCCTAAACTAGTGAAAATTATTAAGTTAACCTTTAAATTTCGCGTGAATAAACATTGAACTTGAGTGCTCTCTCTTTTGAGGTCGGAGTTTCTCGAAAATAACTATCTTTGTCACCTCCTGAAACAATACAAAGACATGTGTACACCTTAGATGTTAAGGGAAATTACATGTATAAATAAGCATATAAATAGTTAATTAGTAAACATAATTATAGTTTGCCTTAGTTACAATTTACGATCTACTTTGACTATATTATGCAGCTCTGTTTATTAGTTTTGTATAAAATTCACACGACGTTTGTATAGTTCAGAATTTTACATAAAATAATTTACAAAATTGATATTTGTATTGTATAAATTCGTTATTTTGAGTTTATACAAAAAAATACTTAATTATATAATATACTCACGAATTATATAAATTTGCATAAATATACAAATATAGGTTATAAAACATAATTAAATTTATTAATACGGACTATTTGTGAAAGTGTCTATTAATAAATAACATTCCCGAATACAAAATATTCACTTGAATATTCCCACAAAACATAATACATTGTTGTATTTTTGTTAATGTAATTAAATACATTATGATATTTTGTAATTCCAAGATTTAGAATTATAGGAGTTGTTCTTTCACTTATAAAGTGGTCACTTGCTATAACACCCATGATTTCTCGTTCCCAAGCAAAACAAATCAGTTGAGAAGTTTCTGAAATTCAAAGAGTAAAGATTCGGCTGATTTTT